>CM076578.1:403235447-403483580 GCA_034641835.2 Pinus albicaulis | reverse complement strand
GATAGTGTTGAGGAGGTAAATCCCCTCTGCGGACAGAGGCGATCCCTACTAGCCCAGCAGGGGTCTAGCAACAAACAAACAATGCTATGACGCAAGCTCCTAGTTACGAAATGAAAGACTTGGGATAAGAGCCTACCTGGATTCCAACGCTAGATCTCAAGAAGAAGATGCCCCCGTCCTTCAGCCCTGGCAGATCACAATCCTTCCACGATCTCCGTGGACGAACACCTGCACACAGAAGAGACGACCGTATACATGCATAGGAACCAAAAAAAGATACGTAATCAAATATCGGTCGTAAAAGATATTACTCGCATTAACATGATTGCAAAAGGAGTGGAACCATAATCATAATATCTATTAAAGTGATAAACGCACAGAAGTTACAACCGAGTTCTGACGTCGCAGCCTCCTTCGTACGGGTCCCCGGTTGTCCACGTCTCGTAAAGCTCGCCAAGGAAAGGGAAACCTCTCCAGAGTCTCGTAACAATGGTCTCCTTGCTTAATGGGCCTTAAGGGAAAGAAGGGGTTCTTTACAGCACAAAGGCACTTGGGAATAGGGAGATGCAAAGCTTCAGCACTTCAAGACTAGCTTGCCATGGATCTGAGCAAGCTTTTATAGATGGGGAAGGAGGGAGTTGGGATCCCTATTATTATGGGATGGGCCCTATCAACAAGGAAGGTTCCATAGAAGGTGGCAAAACTACTTCCTTCCATAGAACTCCCGTAGCCAAACCTCCCAACTCAAGATAGGCAGTGGTTGTGAGTTTGTTTGAACTCAACTTCCGCCATCCATATATAAAAAACAGTCCCTAAAATGGGTGGCGCGATTTTTGCTCTATGACAGAGCGCCAAGTGGCGCGACCTCTTTACAGGATTTCCCTGAGTGGCGCGAGTACTGAACTGTCTACCCGCGCCAATGCAAAAAGAGTTGTTTTTCATGGATTTTGCAAGGAGATGTCTCAAGGGGAAATGAAGCTCATACTCAGAGGGATGCAATGATGATGTTTTCAATGCATGACAGTGTTCACAGGTCACATTATGGGTCCTCCATTGTGCGGGACGGGGAATGGTAGGGACGGTGACAAATTACTGTGTAACAGATGCCCCCTAAAGCATGAGGCCCGAGAGAGAGAGGGGTGAAATGCTTTACGAGAACATGTCCAACTCAAGGCCCGCCGTCGAAACCCGCACGTACGTATTAAATCGATATCTCAAGTACATGATGTATATATATGGTAAGGGACTGTGCTCATCCAACTAAGATCAAACAAATAGACTCAGGTATTGCAGATAAAAAGAGGTGTTATCAAGCATTCAAAGTGGGAGATCATGTATATGTGAGAATTAAACCTAAGAGGAGTACATTACGGTGGACCTCCTATGCCAAATTGGTTCCTAGCTTCTGTGGAACCTTCCAAATTTTGGAAAGGGTAGGACCTGTAGCTTATTAGCTAGCTTTACCCAGCCACATTCGAGTACACAATGTGTTTCATGTGTCCCTATTGAAGCATTATGTGCATGAAGAAAAGCACGTAATACATTGGAAAAATATATAAGTAGGATAGATATAATAATCCTAACTTGAGAGATATATATTTTGTCAGAAATTGACATGGAACCTTGTTGTTTACAAGTAGAACCAGACAGCGAGTTCCTGGTTGAGCCGCAACACATGACTGAAGGGAAATCGTACTCCGTAAGCAAGTTGTCGTCCAAGTTAAAGTGAAATGGAAGCACTTTGGTCCGGATGAGGCTACTTGGGAGGATGAAAAATTTGTATGAGAAGTTTACCTAGAGCTCTTTGCAGAGTTAGAGTAAAAACACCGAGGACCGTGTTACTTCCAAGGGAAAGTTGTGAAAGCCTCATTAAAGATAACTAGTGTTAACTAGTTAAAAGACAATTATTTTTTTGTTATTGCGTCATGAAAAGACTTAAATTATTATTATTATTCTAGAATTTATTTTTACTAGTAATTAGTTATGAATAATAAATTAGTGGAGAGAATTTCTTAAGGAAAGTAAAAAACTGATGATAAAATGTTTTCCAAGAACTGTTAAGTGGTTGGGAACAGTTCGAAACAATTACCTGCTCCTCTGAGGATAAAATATTGATCCCAGTGAGGAGTAGGGGTTCTGTTCTAGTTGGGAAAAAGGTTGAGGAATTTCCAGAGCTGGTAGAGACCAGTGGAAAGTTCGCTCGGAGAACTTGGAACTAGTTTTCTGGAATTGACTAGACTAGTTGTCTTGAGGTCACAACAGAAAGTGAATCCAATGTTAACCCGTACCATCCAGATCTGGAGCTCGGGGGCAAGAAGAGGACGTAATCACCTCTCTTAATGGTTGGGAGGACCACAACTTAAAAGAAAATAGAGTGATACAGATAACTACAAATGGTTATTTTGTATTCTCTATATAAGCAAGTAATGTTTAATTACGCAATTATTTTGTATTCTGTTTATAATCAAGTATTTCTTATAAATTCTTTCTTACAAAATTCCTCCACAGTATAGACTAGATTCTATGGAGAATAACAGGAAATTAGGAGGGACCAGTAGTTTAACTGTAATTGTTGGTTCTATTATTTACTACCAAGAAAATGTATGTAATTAATACAAGGAAATATATAAATGCAGAAAATAGAACTATTGGTCTTAGGTTCTGGGCAATTCCCTACCCAAGACACGTCATTCTTTATAGTTATTCTATGCTATACACGAACTTTAGTAACTAGTGGTTCGGACACCCTTTTGAAAAAAAATGTTAAATAGAATCTTAAAAAAAATATTTGAACCATCCTGTGGAACTATAATCAAGAAGGGAATTGAGTGTTACACAATAGACTGCATGTTTTCCATTTCTAGAAATTTTCTAAATAGAATATAGGTATTATGGAATTATGAAAAACTCTTAGTATAAGATATTAAATAAAGAATAGATAAAATGCATATTCATTCAGAGAATTTGGTAGACTAAATACTCCATAATTCTTAATAAATACCCATTCTGAAATATCTGAAAATACTTAAAATCACACTGGTGTTTTTAAAAATTTATTGTCCTGTAGAGTAAGTATAATCTACGACTGTACTGTAATATGCTTGAATGACAAAGATAAAAGAGTCATTGAATATCTGTATATCAGGGATCATTCGTTAAAAATAAATAAAAGAGTATATATATTACATATTTAAAAACCCCTAGAGGGTTCTATAAAATTCGACCGGCAGAGAGAATCAAACAAGAAACCCTTAAAACAAAACCCATATTTGTTCCTATAACTTGGCTTAAAGAGTCCATGTACAATCTCTACAGAATTCGATCTTAAGACTTGACACAAGAGGTATTAAACCTCCAAAAAGAACTTATCGATTTAACCATAGAATTATGTTCTGAGCTAGGATCTAGGAGGATTAACATCCGTTGTCAAGATATTTGGAGAAAGAGAGACAACGTATTAGTCCGAGGTCGACAGAGTCACAGCAGGAAATGTCAAGTATAGGCTCAATGCCAAAGGCAATAGGGTTGGTGATACTGACCTGTCGAGAAATCAAGAGATGATTAGTAGAGATGATGTACTTTGTTAATTCTATCTATATTAAAATACGAGGAAGTAAGAAAATGATAAGACCGGGAAGATTTTCTTACCTGTAGGAGGAAGACTAACTTGCGGTCCAGTCTGCAGCTAAATACAAAGAAAGAAACAAAGTAAAATAGTTCAACCCTTATGAGATGCTTAGAATTTCTCACATCAAGAACAATATTACATAAACCTTGACTAAGTGCAAATATTCCTCTTACATGAATGCATCCATCTGGTGCAAGGAAACCATGTTGTAAAGACGTCATGGCAGACAATGAAGAGTTTGGTTCTTCTTCTCGGCTTTGATTGAAGGTGATTGTGAACTGAAGGTTGAAATTTTTGTCAAGGATCTAGACCCACTTAAAGAAGCCTAAGGAATTGATCAACCTAAAGGCCAAAGGCCAACCTCAATGGAGAGCTTAAACCTTGGAGGCATCGAGAGTATCAAAGGAGAAGAGAAGAAAAGAAGTAATGAGTTGTAGACAGAACTTCGAAGTATGTGTTAGGGTTAGCAAATTTATGTCGGGCATTCCCACCGAAATTATTAACCGTTGATCAGGGAAATGATTGACAGTGAAGATTAGTAGAGTACCATGGAAAAATGTGAGACAAATCTGCAGGAAATCCCGACAGTTGTCAATTGTAGTAAATGCCAGTACTGCGGTGTTTAATGGCTCTTCCATTCTAGATAATTTTTCGTTGAGAGAATCAAGGTGGGATACATATAACGCAGTTAATGAATCAACGTTATGGTGGACCACTTTGCAACGAAGTTAAAAATATTCCCAAACCTTAACCAAATTTTCCCTTCGTAGACTATACATATATTAAAATAATAGTTCCAAGGTCTTGGTGTTTGTTATGTAAATAAGGTTGGAACTTAGTCAGTGGAAAAGTTAACAACTAAAGGTTAGATTAGATGTTGGGGCTCGATGTATGAACGAAGTATTTCCTTTTTACTTAATGATTAGGATTAAAACTCAGAAAAGAATATGCTAATATATCTCTTTGCACATTATAACTACTTGAGTGTAAAAAAAATAAAATTAAATTCCTTTTTATTTACTAAGTAGATTTAAAGGTTTAGCTATTACGGTCATAACATCTCTTCGTCTCATTTTTACCCTTACAGACCAGTGAAATTAAGTAAATGTGGGGAGGTGGCGTTACACCCAGAATATTGACGTCTTCCAATTCAAGCTATAGATTAAATCACTCGTGCATGAAACAAATATATATTGCCTCACATGCCCAAAAAAATCGAAGCGGGACATAAATATATAAAAAAAGGAGACATTGAGTGTGGGGTCTTACATAATGTTCCAAGAGTGATCACCCATTCATATGGACCTCATACCCTAATATCTTAAGGCATGGAAAATGATGAGAGGATGCACCAACAACTATATCCTCACATACCCCAATGGTATGCATAAATTATAGCTCCATCATGCTTGAATATAACTAAAAGTGTGCTACTGAGGAAGGATATCCATTGTTCTGCTCCAGTTTAATAATTGTATTCACTCCTGAAAAGAACCTTGACTTGAAGGACAACCATAGGATCTAAACCCCCTTTTCCATTACACTCGCTAGACTCTAGATGATGGATGTCCATTTGAATCTCTATGTGAGAGGCCATAAAGAAACCCCATATAGACCCGTGATAATATCTAGCTATCATCTCCCCTTGACCTAGGGAGTTGTCTATATGAGAGACTTTTTGGAGATTCCAATGGATTTCTAGCCGGAATTGGATGAAATATTTTTGGGTGAAATATTGATTTGTGTTGTTTAAGCTGGTTTTTTTACTGTATACCTTCAAAAACCTCTGAGGCACTACAATTGTGAATATTTACCTCGCCAAACTTGTGATTTCAATGAATCCCTGTAAGATTATAGACAAATTAGATAATAAAATAAACCGATTTTTTTTTCAAAAACCCTCACTTATAGACAATGTCTTCATGAAGCATATGTCACTAAGTAACATGCCTAATTTTATACTGGAATGATTTTAAATAGAAAAATACTTTTTACTAGATTTAATCTTAACCATTTCATTCATTTTAATGTAAATTAATATTAAATTAACTTACAAATAAAAATTTATCTTCCTATTTTTATAATTCTAAAAATTTAAACAATATTAACATTTAATATTTATAATAAATTAAAAATAATTTATTATTGTTATTATTTTAATAATGGTATGAATAAAATAGTTATTATTACTTTCCTCAAAAGCACAATGAGCAAAGAAAATACATCTTTCCATATCACAAGACGCCACATTATTTGATTTTTTTTTCAATTAAAAAAAACTAGATTACAATTTTTTTATTTCAATTAAAAAAAATTTGGATTAAAAAAACTGGATTACATAGGGGAGAGCGAGGTTAGATGCATGTTACATGTGTGAATAAGGTTCCTTTTTTAATTTGGAACCTAAAGCCCTCCCACAACTAGTATTTATTGCATTAAAAAACACACTAATTTTAGTGTCTAACTTGGAGTTATTAATTTTAAATAGTCTCTATCTAATTATTTCAATGCCTAACTTAAGAGGTTATTAATATTCTTTGAAAACTTAATTAGTGAAAAAAAATCCCTTTGTGATAATTAATTGGTGAAGAAAATTTTCATAAAGAAACCTCACATATATCAAAGATTTCAATGAATCTCTGTAAGATTTTAGACAAATTAGATCATAAAATAAACCAATTTTTTTTTTTCAAAAACTCTCACCTATAGATAATGTCTTCATAAAACATATTTCACTAGGTAACATGCCTAATTTTATACTAACACTATTGGAATGATTTTGAATGAGGAAAATACTTTTTACCATATTTAACCTTAACAATTTTATTGATTTTTAATATATATATTAATATTAAATTAACTTACAAATAAAAGTTTATCTTCCTACTTTCATAATTCTAAAAATTTAAATAATATTAATATTTAATATTTATAATAAATTTAAAATAATTTATTATAATTTTTTTTTTAATTTATGAACAAAATGATTATTATTACCTTTTTTTAAAGAAAGCACAATGAACTAAAAAAAAAATACAATTTTCCATGTCACAAGACATCACATTATTTGATTTTTTTTTCAATTAAAGTTTCATTAAAAAAAGAAGTGCCAAAGCCCTCCCACAAACATTAATTACTGCATTAATATGAACAATAATTTTAGTGCCTACCTTTCTACTTTTATAGTTCTAAAAATTTGAACAATATTAATATTTAATATTAGTAATAAATTTAAAATATTTTTATAATAAGTTTAAAATAATTTATTCTGTTATTTTTAAATAATTTTATGAGAAAAATGGTTATTATTATTTTTCTTGAAAGAAAGCACAATGGGCAAAGAAAATACATTTGTTTCATGTCACAAGACATCAAGTTATTTGATTTTTTTTTTCAATTAAAATTTCATTAAAAATACAATGCTATTACATAAGGAGATCGAGCTTAGTCACATGTGAATAAGGTTCCATTTTGAATTTGGAACATAAATCCCTCTCACAATCATTAATTACTGCATTAAAGACCACAATAATTTCAGTGCCTAGGTTCTTACTTTAGAATTAATAAATTTAAAATAATTCAATATGATTTTTTTTAAAATAATTTTATGAACAAAATAGGTATTATTACCTTTCTTGAAAGAAAGCAAGAAAGCACAATGGGCAAAGAAAATACATTTTTCCATGTCACAAGACATCACATTATTTGACTTTTTTTTTCAATTAAAATTTCATTTAAAAAAAAAAGTGTGATTACATAGGGAGAGAGGGTTTAGATACATGTAAGGTTCTATTTTGAATTTGGAACATAAAGCCCTCCCACAACCATTAATTACTGCATTTTAATTACTGTACTGCATTAAAGACCACAATAATTTCAATGCTTAACTTTCTAAGTTTATAATTCTAAAAATGTAGACAATATTAATATTTAATATTTATAATAAATTTAAAATAATTTTATAATAAATTTAAAATAATTTATTATGATTTTTTTAAAAATAATTTTATAAACAAAATGGTTATTATTACTTTTTTTTTTTCAAAAGAAAGCAAGAAAGTATAATAGGCAAAGAAAATACATTTTTCCATGCAACAAAACATCCCATTATTTGATTTTTTTCAATTAAAATTTTATTAAAAAAAAAGTGTTGTCACATAGGGAGAGCAAAGGTTCCATTTTAAATTTGAAACATAAAGCCCTCCCACAACCATTAATTACTGCATTAAATACTACACTAATTTCAGTGCCTAACTTAAGGGAGTTATTAATTTTAAATAATCTTTACCTAATTTCACATTATTTCAATGCCTAACTTAAAGGAGTTATTAATTTTAAATACTCTTTACAATCACTCTTCACCTAATTTCACATTAATACTCTTTACCTAATTTCAGATTTTGGATAGAGGGAAACTATTTTTCATTATATTTAATTTTAACCATTTCATTAATTTTTTTTAATGTATATTAAATTAAATCATTTATAAATAAAATTTTATTTTTATATTTCATAATTTAAAAATTTAAACCATATTGATATTAATATTTTATTAAACAATATTAATATTAATATTTTATATTAATTTCAAGAGAAAAATTATTAAAATTAATTGGTGAAGAATTTTATTTTTATTTTTATTTTTTATTATCACATGGACAAAGAAAATACATTTTTCCATGTCACAAAACATCACATTATTTGATTTTTTTTCAATTTTTTTTTTTTTTTAAATGTTATTATATAGGGAGAGCGAACTTGGATGTGAATAAGAATAAAGTTCCATTTTAAATTTGGAACATAAAGCCCTCCCCCAACCATTAATTACTGCATTAAAGACCACACTAATTTCAATGCCTAATTTAAGGGAGTTATTAATTTTAAATTCTCTTAACTTAATTTCACATTGCCTAACTTAAGGAGCTTATTAATTTTAAATACTCTTTACAAACACTTTTTACCTAATTTCACATTAATACTCTTCACCTAATTTTGGATAGAGGGAAACTATTTTTCATTATATTTAATTTTAATTATTTCATTAATTTTCTTATGATTTTTTTAAAATAAAAATAATTTCATTAAAATAAATGCCTAACAAAAATAATTATAATTAATATTTTCACATTAATACTCTTTACCTAATTTAGGATTTTGGATAGAGAAAAATTATTTTTCACTATATTTAATTTTAACCATTTCATTAATTATTTTTAATGTATATTAAATAAAATAATTTATAAATAAAATTTTATTTTTATATTTTTATAATTTAAAAATTTTAATTATATTAATATTAATATTTTATTAACAATATTAGTATTTTATATTAGTTTTATGAGAGAAATGATTATTATTATTATCTAAGAATTAATTGGTGAAAAAAAATTATTTTTTTTCTTGTCAGAGGAGAAGATATTCTTTTTATGATTTTTTTTAAAAATAAAAATAATTTCATTAAAATAAATGTCAAACAAAGATTATTATTAATAATTTTTTGATATTAAAAAGATTTCATCAAAAAAAAAAAAAAACTTGCTCCGCTAATCAAGTTGGATTTTGAATTTGAATTTGAAAGATAAAACCTAATTAAATGGTAGCTCTTCGCGCGCACAACGATTAGCGCGTTTTAGGAATTGTAAACCTAATTTCTATTACGATAAGTTTACAGCCACACTGCGGAACTAAAGGCAGTCTGAAACAGACTTCAAACAACTAGTTACAGGTTTGAGAAGTACAAGACGTTGACCTACACACTGAAGAGATGTCAAGAGAATCTAGGTGGAACAACCCTTCTGCCAACCGTGCAAGTTTACCTGTCCAGTTATGCAGTCTTCTCCCTGTTCACTCTCAGTCGATTCCCTGTTTTCGTGAAACTCAGGTTCCAAAGCATGATTAAGATGTTCCATCTTGTAGCTTACTCATTGTATTAATAGAATTAATTGTATTGCAGGAATTCCAATGAGACGCAGAACCAGCCTGCGCCCAATCTTACAGCAAACGACCCACGCAGTTCGGGGCCGCCACCAGCTTTCAGAGACGAGAGCTGGGGAGAGGGCGGAACAGTGAATATGGAAGAGGAATACCAAGGATCCGATGGTCTCAAACAAGAAAATCAAAATCCCCGGGAAGTTATGGCAGAATCCCGCTGGCCTGCTCAAGAAATTCCTCCAATCAGTGTTGCTCCGCCTGCTCAATCCAACTGGGCTAATGGTGCCTCACCTAATGGCGCATCCACCAGCGAAACCTGCACCAGCGAAAGCCGAGGTATAGAAGCTCGAGGTAAAGAAGCTCGACATAGATTTTTCCTTTTCATATTGACCTGCCTCTTTTTAAGAATTTTTTTCTATCATAGATTTTTCTATTAGAAATGCTTTTGGATATAGTTGATAGTTTTAGAAATTTTGAGTTGTAAACCTAATCCAATAATTTGAAGGAATACAAGTATTAACAAGAATTCGTTGAGTTAAACTCGCACTGAATTATTCCGTAGGGTAATGATTGATATACTAAATTCGTCCCTCAACTGTATTCTGTTTCACTTATCGGTTTGTCAGAAGTTTAGGTTTCTGTTTAACTTATTATTTGGTAAACTTTTCAGTCTGTGTCAGACCATTTAGGTTTAGGTAAAGCCATGGCACTTTGAACTGTATTCTGTTTCACTTATCGGTTTGTCAGAAGTTTCTGTTTTTGGTCAACTTTTTAATCAATGTCAGACCATTTAGGTTTAGGTAAAGCCATCGCACTTTGAATTGAGTTATATAAAAGATCTCGGGAGAATCTTTTAACTGTTTTAGACAGTATTTTAAAAGTCCTTTTCTGCAATATTAATGCCCTATTTTGCGCTTAGCATTTCGTCTAGGGCAACTGTAAATTTATGATCTAATGGAATTTTACTATGTCAGACCATTTAGGTTTAGGTAAAGCCATGGCACTTTGAATTGAGTTATATAAATTCTTTTTCACTTATTATTTGGTAAGCTTTTCAATCTATGTCAGACCATTTAGGTTTAGGTAAAGCCGAATGGAGTTATCTAAAAGATCTCCGGAGAATCTTTAACTGTTTCAGACAGTTTTTTAAATTCCTTTTCTGCAATATTAATGCCCTTTTTTGCGCTTAGCATTTCGGCTAGGGCAACTGTACGTTTATGATTGAAATTTTACTAGGTCAAAGTTTACTGTCTCCTTGCACTTTCTATAAATGTGCCGAATGTCTGGTCGATTGTGCAGTTTATTTTGCTCACAATCTGCCTTTCATTATAAATGCCTTTCACAATCTGCAGTCTATTTTTGTGTTATTTTTTTGGAATTTTTGTTGTAGGAATTAGGATATTTTTTATTTTTTTTTGGAATAATCTTGTTAAAATTTAAAATTTTGATTTGTGTTATTTAAAAAGGTTAAATATTGATTTGTGTTATTTAAAATGGTTTTTTGACTATACATATGATTCAACACTTTAAAAATCTCCAAAAGACATTTTTGTTAGAGTTTCCCTTGCCAGAATCTTGCTAAATAAAAATAATAATATTGATTTGTGTTATTTAAAATTGTCCAAAAGACATTTCTGTTTAGAATCCTGACATTTTGGAGTTTTCCTTGCCAGAATCCTGTTCAAATTTAAAATCTTTATTTGTGTTATTTAAAATGTTTAAATCTTGATTTGAAATGGTTTTTTTTTATTATATATATGGATTCAATATCCTAAAAATCTTCAAGAAATATTTTTATTGTTCAAAATTACCTATCAAATTTGTAATTTCAATAAATTCTTGCCAAATTTTTAAAAGATTTAATAAAAGACATCCACAAAAGAAAATTTCACTGAAAACAATTATGATTTGTCTTACATCATTTTTCTCATATAGGTAAAGAAAAGCGACCTAGTGAAGAAGAACCTGGCGGTGCAAAACCTTACAAGTGCAGGTTTTGTCAACAAACCTTTACCAAATCCCAAGCGCTCGGAGGACACATGAACCGCCATCGCCAAGGTAAAACGTTGCTTTGCTCTTATCAATGATATTTTTGCAGTCGAATTTACGAAAGAAGTCAAATGTTTCTAGCAAATGTAGTTTGTCTGGATGAATGGATTTCTGAAGATTAAGAATGCATAGAATCCAAAAGATTAAGATCAATATGTCCATGCATGAGGTTCTCATTCTAATATAACAAGATGTCTCTTTCAATCAAGATTCATCACACGTCTCTTTCCTTCAAGATTCATCTTAATCTGGAAGTGTATATTTACAAAATCATGTATATTTTTTTCATGTCTCTTTCATTCAAGATTCATGTCACGTCCTTTTCATTCAAGATTCATCTTAATCTGGAAGTGTATATTTACAAAATCATGTATATTTTTTTCATAATGAACACGCAGAAAGACAAGACGAGCAATATGGTAATGCACTCAACATTATACAATCAAGAGGACCCGGCCAGTACTCATCTAGCCGGTAAGATCTCTATTTCAAATTAGTTCTTTCTTAAATATCTTACATCAATCTGATAGAATGTATATTTATTTTTTTCATGGAAATGGGCAGCCACAACATGGGTCTTCCATCTCAAATGCCACCACAATTTGCTGCAAATCCAACGCTTGGTTCCTGGTCAGCTAATCCTCTACTTCAATCTCAGCTTAGAGCACTTCAGGCCCAACAAGAAGCCTATAATCATATACCATCTCCATACAGAAGCAATCTGGGGGCCCAACAAGGCAATTTGCATGGAGACTTGAATGCTCTTATTATCCAGAACCGGCAACTTGCTGCAAACAGCATGAATATACCAAACAGTTCTGAGGGGTGGAACCGGGCAGACATGGTGCCAACTACAGGCGATGACAGGAACCAGGACTCTCAAACTCGCCATCAGCCTCAGCTTCTGCGTTCGGATTCAAACTCAGGCGTTGGCTCAAACATGCAAAGAAACTATCTCGGACAAGGCATGTTGTCATCATCATCATCACCTGTCACTGTCACAGAAGGGGACTTCAGTCCCAGCTTTCAATCCCGACATAATAATATAAGAATGGGTACTTCAGATCAATCAGGCAGCCTCCTCTCAAACTCACCAGCCCACCAGACTGAACATGCTGCATCCACCAATTTCACTATGCCGCCTCTTAGATCTCACCATTTGGCTAACCAGCGCTCGTATTTTGCTTCCAACGTCTCCGCATTGCAGGAATTCCAGAACATGCAACTTCCGAATTACACTTCTGGCCAGAATTCAACAGACCCAATAAATTCAATAGTCAATGAAGAGTCTAGGCTGCCTAATGTTTCTGGTACTCTCACAGGCATAACAACGCCTTCGGATCCAAACTCAGGCGTTGGAGCAAGCATGCAAAGAAACTATCCGTTTTCATTCCGACAAGGCCTGTCACCATCGTCATCATCACCTAGAGCTGTCACACAAGGGGGATTCAATACCAGCATTCAACGTCACAATCCAACGGCCCCAGTGAATGAAGAGTCGAGGCTGGCTAATGTTTCTGATACTCTCAGAGCCTTGACACCGCATCCTCAATTTCAGACGGCAACAAGCATCAACTCCCAGGATGATATAAATGTACTTGCAGGAGGAGATCAAAGCGACAATGACATTATTAATTCAGATTTGCCATTAATTTCCAATCACTACATGTTCGGAAGAAGCAACAGCGGCGGAGATTGACAGAATCCAATCCCTACATGTTTGGAAGCAACAGCAGCGGAGATTGACAGAAAAGGAATGACCAGATAAATCACACAACTGAATTCTTCGTTTTATTTGTCACAGTGTTTCTGCCATTTAATTTTTGATTTGTTCGTACCATCTGCGCAGTGATATATCTTCCAGTACCATATGCACTCCCTTCATTTGTTTTCTTTGAGGCAGTCGTTTTCCCATTTAATTTTTTATTTGTTAGTACCATCTGTACTATCTGTGCTGTAAAATATTCTTCAGGTCCCTGTTTTATATGAAGGATTTTTCCTTCATGACCTGTCTACTTTCAGAATTTATGTTTTCAGAATTTCTGTTTTATATGTCGACTGATTCTTCTTTGTTCTTGACCTGTGTACTTTCAGAATTTAAATTGTGCACTTTCAATTGGACAAAAGAAAGAGACTAGGTTGGTCAGAAATAATTTTGTCACAATATACTTCAATTGATGAATTATTTTATAGGTGTAAGTTAAGTTTTGATGCACATATTTGTCAAAAAGTCTCTTTTCTCTTAAGAGATAATATATTTTACTTTTTAAGAATATCTATCATATAAATAAGTTTGAGTTTGAGTTTTGAAAATAGTGTTTTAATGACTTTTAAAAAGTTTGAAGATCACGGGAAAAGATTAATCTCTTGGGACCTTATTCGTGTAATTTTATTATTCTCATCATCTGCATAGTCATTTTTTACATTGTGTAGATATATTGAAATAGAAGTTTCTTGGATATTTAATCACAAAAAATATGTAGATTTCATCATTGAACCGTGTCAACCAACGTTTTTTTAAAAGCTTTTTCACTACTTCTTTCCATACTTATGTTATTTATTTTCTGTAACTTTAAAAAAACCATATCTATAGAATATATAAATTATTATTTTTTTATTGAAATTAAAAATAAATAACAATATCATATCATATAGCTGGATTGTTTTTTATCTTGAAAATCATGAAATTTTTGGTAAAATTTTAAGAAAATTTTGCAGGAATTTTTGTACGTTCAAGTTATAGCTATCAACTTTCAATATTTTGAGTGATCTAATAATTTTTTATGGTATATTTCCATTATCGAAAACCTGATTCAAACACTAATATTACAAAATTTCTTAAAAAAATTTGCCAAACTTTTATCTACTTTTAATCGTTTAAGCAATTCCTCAGCTTCTATAAACAACTTGTACAATATATATACTTTGCATTTTGTTCGACTTTCTTTTCTCCCCGCTTGGAGGCATGCTAGTTTATTGGTTATGATCTTATTTTTTAATGATTACTTTGTATTAAAACAATGTATTGTTTCGGTCATTGATGGCATACCAGCATTGAGGTTCCACCACCGTCCATTGTTAACACAAATTGGTGGCAAATAATTAAATGCCACATTGACGTGCTTCTTAATTTGGTCTTTTCAAAGCATTTAAACAATATATGAAATTATTTTATTTCATTTCATTACAACGTTTAACCCAAATTAAAATATGCTTGGTAAAGTTCAACCCATATTAAAATATGATTTACGTTTCCCCACATATTTTCCATCGATTTCATATCATGGCAATTTCCATTATTCTTGTAAGAAATAAAGCAGGTTAATTTGATACGTGGGTAAAAGATATGGCTTATTAAGTTTATTAAAGTGCCATTTAATTTCCCCACATATGTGTCATCCTTCTAGCATATGTATAAAATATAATAAATAATATTAATTCATATTTTAATATAATACATGCATAAAATATAATAAATAATATTAATTAATATTTTCATATATGGGTCATGAAGATATGTTTTAAATTGTTTAAAGTGGTGAATGAAGATATTTCTAAAATTTTCAAAGTGCTGGCTCCATTAAAGTAATAATATACTCAACATGTGTGCTAAAGAGTATACTACATAAAAATTTTGCACCACGAAAATAAAAAGTGATATTTCTTAGTACTCCTCATCATAAACTAAAGATATAGCAAAAAGAGATTATAAGATGTGTGAGTGTTGGGTTAAGCTAACCATAAACATCATGATTTTCCACTGTCATCATACTATAACACTAAGAAATAGCCCCACAACTATCAATCATGTCATCAAGTGAAACTGTAAACTCCTAACCCCAAAGCTCTATGAACCAAAGAAGCTCTATGGACCAAAGATAGGAAGCCCTTGATTTGTTTTCTTTGTGACAGTCGTTCTTAATTCTTGATTGGTTCATATCATCTGTACCATATGTGGTGCAAAATATCCTCCGGGTCTGTGTTTTATTTGAAAGAGGATTCTTCCTTTTTGACCTGTCTATTTTCAGAACTAACTGTTCACCTTCCATCTCACAAAAAAGACCAGGTTAATAACAAATATTTTTGTTAGAATATATTTTCATTGATGAAATATTTCATAAGTGTAAGTTAAGTTCTGATGAACATATTGGTCAAAAATCTTCTCTTCTTTTAGAAAAATATATATATATTTTTAAGAATATCTATCATATAAATAGTTTGAGTTTTGGTAAACACTGTTTTAATGAATTGAAAGTTTCAAGATCACTATATTTTATTTTTTAAGAATATCAATAATATAAATAGTTTGATTTTTGGTAAACACTGTTTTAATGAATTAAAAGTTTCAAGATCACGCAGAAAGATTAATCTCTTAGGACCTTATTCTGTGTAATTTTATTATTATCAGTATCTGGTTTGAGTGCTCATTATTTTACTGTATAAGTTGACAAAAATTTAAAAATTAAATAACAATTTGTAAAATTAACATTATAAAAATAGAGTAGATGAGTGTCTTTTGGATTAATCACATAATAAGGATTTGGTCGAAGTTTCGAACCAGCTAATGTGGTTCATTCTTAAGACAAAGTGGATAAACAAATCGATCCTGATGAATAAATAGTAGAAATGCATCATTATCCGGAAATAGTGATTAAGGACTAGTTGTTAAAAACTAGCCGTTAGGACTAGTTGTTTATAACTAATTTTCTAACAGCTAGTCCTAATGGCTAGCTTTTAACAACTAGTCCTTAACAACTATTTCCGGATAATGATGCATCTCTACTATTTATTCATCAGGATGGATTTGTTTCCCCACCTTGTCCTAAGAATGAACCACATTAGCTAGTTAGAAATGTCAATCAAATCCTTATTATGTGATTAATCAGAAAAACACTCATCTACATTATGAATCACAAATAATTAGATTTAATATTATAAAAATACATCTATTTATTTTTTAAATATTTTATTATAATTTTCTTATATTTTCATCTATGAATTTTGGTCCTATGTCCCTAGCATATCAGAGCATGCCACGAATTAAAATTTGCAATTGCTATAAATGTGTTACCACGTGTACACTACACTTCTCAATAAACAAAAGCTTTTCCGCGTTCACCAAAGCTCCTGTTGCAGTGAGTTTCCCGATAGCTATCATGACCTTGGAAACATCTAGTTACATATTCTCTAAACATGACACCTTTTTTTAATAGAAAAATATTAGAAATTTCGAAAATAGAAAATTTAGTGGAAATTTTTGAAAATATGGATTGTAGCGTTGAAGCTTCAAAATTTAAAGCATATTGTGAATTTTTTATGGTGATATAGTATTTATCATAAAAACGATTTAAACGCTCTCACAATCAAATCTCTTGAAAAAATTATTAAATTCTAAGAAGAAATTTGTTATCCTAATAAATTCTAAGAAGAAATTTGTTATCCTAATAAAATTGAAACCTCGTTAAACTTTTCCATAAAATTTAACTCTTTGGTCGACTCTTGTAGAAAATTCCAGAGATACAATATGCCAAGCAACCTTTTAGCAAATTTATTGTGTAAATTTTTTTTGCTCATAAAAAATTTACATGAATATGCACAAATTTGAAAACAGTTTTGCTAAAGCTCAAGTTTTGTGCATAATTAACTGTTTCAATATTGATCATTCTGGATCATACAAAGATCCCGACTTCTTCTACCCAGAATCAATGGATTGTAAAAGCTTCCGACTTCTTATGTCCAGACTGAGTGGCTCAGAAAGTGCCTAAATTACCATCATAGCAACGGCTTCCAATGGTGGTTTTTCAAAACTATAATTTGCTTCTTTTATTTTTGGGAAAGATGGAATTTAGTTTTATATTGAATTTAATTTAAGCAAAGATGAATAATTAGATTTGTATTCATTCCTCTTACCAAATATTTATCATTATTATATCTTTTTTTTTCAACACGAAAAATACTCTGGTTATATAACAATCATGTTCGTCTATACCAATACCTTTTCAAAAAAATTATAGATATCTCACAAAAAATATCACTAGAGAGATCGGAAACGATTCTTGTCAAAGGCGCGAGTACAAAAAACTGAATCTAACATAACACAACTATGTTCCTAGACAGAAACATACACAGTCAAGTCTTTACATGGGAAGATTTTACATCATAAGCACCAAACTGTCTTCAAAAATAGAGAAAAAAAGAGATTACTTCTAGAGAGACTGGGAACAAAAACCTCCCTCTCAGAGGAGATTCACAGTACCATTTGCTCCGCCACCATCCGGCCTATGCAGCTGATAATGCATTTCGCCGAAATTACCAACCAAGTTTTTCTTTGAAATCGATCAGCTTCACTATTCTTCTCCCTATAGACATGGTGGAAAGAGATAACAGAAAAGGAACTTTTCAGAATATTAATTCTCTCCAACCAATGAACAAGTGAGCCCAAATTGATTATAGCTTTCCGGTTCATGTGATTGATTAGTACTTTAGAGTCCCCTATAATCTAAATCTTGTCTCTGTACCGCTGAATAGCAAACCATAACAACCCCTAGAGAGCCAGCACTTCGGCCTTCGTATTCGTACCAACTCCACCATTCCAATAGCTTTTGTAATGAAAATCTGGAGACATCAGTAACCAGGCCCCATAGCCACAGATAGAATATTGTGAGGCCCCATCGAAAAATCCCTTAGGATATAGGACCTCATGAGGAAAGAAACATTTAGAAATATCACCAGGGGACTTTTTATCAGTCTTTAAGTGATCCCATGAACTGAGAATTTGAAAAGCAGTATTAATGGGGTAACATGATATACCCTCGAAAATTTTCCTATTACAGTTACACCAAATATACCAGTGAAAAAGAATAGGAATGATCCTAACAGGTTTCCCTCTATTAAGCCACCATTTTGTGCATTCTTCCGTCGAGTGATAAGCCAGAGTACTGATTTGTAGCTTAGCACAAAAAATATCAAGAGTTTCAAGGGCAAAGGGACAGAAATAGAACATATGATGATTATCCTCCACCTCTTGCCTACATAGCGAACATATACTAGGTCCCTGCCACCCTCTTTTTTGCAGATTCCTCCAAGTTAAATTCTTGTCCTTCCACACCAGCCATAAAAAAATAATCATTTTAATTTGGACTCTAATTTTCCATAAAGGTTTAAAACAACAAATAGTATCCTGTGCCACCTTATTTTTTATCAAAGTCGAATAAATTTCCTTAGCTTTCATTCCCTTCTTAGCTTCCTTACCCTCCCATAAAAGCCGATCTCCCTCAGGCATCCTACACAAGCCCAAAGAATTCAGCCTCATCGTGAACTATAGCCACATCAATGCCCATTTTGTTTCCAAACCCAATTCAAACAGGTTCTTCCATCTCAAGGTCTTCCCAAGCCAATCCTCAATAATTTGATTAATAAAGAAAATCCCATTTAGATATAACTGATGAACTAAGTCCTCAATTTGTGGTTGGAAATCATCCATTCCCAGTATCATCCCACTTCCAATCAGAATTTTTGCCCCATTCTCGAAGACCCATTTCATATGCTCTATAATAACAGGCCATAACTTACCGAAACCTTTCCAAATATCCAATCTGTGCCTATAGTCAACCCACCCCAAGATGGCTAAATCCTCCACAGAAGCCCCTCTCAAATACTTCTGTTTAATAATATCATTCCACTTACCTTTACCATGCAAGCACCACCATAAAGACTTAATGATGAGGGAATTACCAAATGTCTCCATATCTAATATGCCCCATCCCCCATTATCATTTGGGATAGCCAAAGCTTCCCATTTAGTGAGATGAATGGATCTCTTTTCTCTCCCCCCTCCCCATATTAAATTTGCCATAATATCCCGAATATCCTTTATAATTTTCTTTGGCAGGACATAAAGCTGAGCCCAGTAAACAGTGATTTGTTAAAGGATAGCCTTTGTCAAGATTAGTCTTCCACCTTTAGAAAACCACTTTGCTGACCAAGTATTAAACTTCTTTCTATATTTAATTATCAGCTAGCTCCATTCATCCATAGTATACTTTGAGACTTTCATTCTGAAACCAAGATATATCAGCCCATCTAATAGTGGAGCCCTGTTAAAATTAAATAAATCTGCTAACTCCTGAAAACTCAACTCGTCCCCCTCAGCACAGAATATAAAAGATTTTTCCACACTAGCCAACATCCCTGTAGCTTCACTAAAAAGTTTTAAAATCTCAAACAGTACCATCCAACAACTCCTAATCAGCATCCCAAACATGAGAATGTCGTCCATGAACAAGCTTTGAGTAGACTTCAGCTGGGGGCTAAATTCAATGCCATAAAACCTTCCATTCGCTGCAGCCCTATTGATTTGAATACTTAGAGCATCCATAATTAAAATAAATAGAAGAGGTGACAGGGCACACCCCTGCCTCAATCCTCTACTAGGATTAAAAAACTTTGAAGCAGAACCATTAATAATCACGGCCATGGAAGTGTTGGCAATGTAGGCCATGATCCAAGCAACCATCTCCTGGGAAAGACCAATTTTAAACAGAACCAGGAGCAAAAAAATACAATCAACCCTATCATAGGATTTATTAAGGTCAATCGTCATCACAACCGCTTCCAACTTCTTAGAATGGATAGTATGAATGGTTTATTGGGTTGCTGCTACGACATCATGAGTATTGCAGTTTTTCAGAAAACCATATTGTTCCAGAGTGAAAAATTTTGAGAGAACATCCTTCATTATTTCCGCCACAACTTTGGATACAATTTTGTAGATTGTGTTACATAAGGAAATGGGTCTAAAATCATTAAAAGTCAGTTTCCCTTCTTTTTTGGTATAAGAACAAGGAAAGTCAAATTGATAGCACCATTGATCTTTCCCATAACTCTCACTTCCTCAACCAACTCCATCAAGTCCACAATAAATTCCTCAAAGAAATGAAGAAAAAATATTTGGGGACCAACCATTCGACCCGGGCTTTTATCAGCAGCAAACGATTTTAAAACGATGTTGATCTCCTCAGTAGACACCTCCCCATAGAACCTATTATTATCAACATCATTAAACATAACAGGGAAATCTTGGATCATTTCCAGATGCTCCTACGAGATAGGAACCGACATTTAGTGATAAAGGGACCTGAAATAATCAACTGCAACAACTTTAATATCCTCAGTGGAGCATAAAGACCTCCCACCATACTCTATATCCCAAATCGCATTATCCTTCCTTCTACCAGAAGCATAACGGTGAAAATAGTTCGAGTTTCTATCACCTTCTGACAGCCAGGTTGCTCTACTTTTTAGTCTCCAATATGCCTCCTCATTCTGCAAAAATTGATAGAACTCCATTTTAATGAATTTAAGCCTGCCTCATAAATCATTACTCTAAGTACCCTTAGCCACCTTCTTAAGAATCCTTCCCCTTTCTAATATAAATGTCCTTATCTTGTCCTTTTCCTTCCTCAATTTATCCCTTTCCCAACATCGGACCACAATCTTTAAACCCTTCAGAATATTGGCCAAGTGTGACATCGTCGAGATGTCCCCTTCCCTCTTATGTTGCTATAAAAAATCCTTGATCAACACATTAAACTCAGCATCCCTCGGCCATATTTTGTTGAATTTAAAAGAATAACTCGGAGACCGCTTCTCAAAATCCCACGTCAAAGTGATTGGTCTATGGTCAGATAGAGTGATATCCTCCACCTCAGCCTTAATAACCCTCATACACATTCTTAGTCCCAAGCTAACCACGAAGCGATCAATGCGCTTCCCAATGAACTTCTTGCCTTGCCTACCATTCAGCCATGTTGGACAATTAACAGACAAAGGGATGTCAACCAAATCAATGTCCAACAAAATGCCCTTAAGAACCTCTGCAAAAGGGTCGACCCTACCAATACTCCCCCATATCTCATAAGGAAAGAAAGAGAAATTGAAATCTCCAACAAATATAGAATTTTTTTAAATTTAAAAAACCATAATCCTCCAAACGCAACCAAAAACTAGATTTATCAGCATAAGGCACGTAAATATTTATGACATGTATGCGGCGATGAAAACCCCTGCAATAACCAGAAAGAATCATTCCACCAAAGAAACCATAAGGTTTTATGGTAACCAGCCTCAGATTCCAGAGAGAAGCACAACCACCAAACAACTCGATTGCATCGGTTGCTGCCATGTTCCACTCTAGAAACATGGAACACAGAACAACAATAGATCGATCAGTACCCACCATGGTTTCTTGAAAAGGAAAAATAGACGGCATAACAGAAACAAAGAAGTTTTTGAAATACGGAATCTTATCATGACCCCCCTGCCCACGAATGTTCAGGGACACAATCTTCATATGGGAGACTCCGAAACATGGGTCAATGCTCTAAGGACCCTACCAATGACCAGCGACACAGTAACATCTCTAAAATTTCCGTCCTGTAAATTTTACTGATATTAGACACCGAAACAATCTTCTTCTTCCTCTTCGAGTTACCCCTCCCTCGGCGGATAGTCACATTTGAATGTGATGAGGGACTAATAACAATAGTAGGTGAAGAGGAGCCAGAAACCACATTGAGAGGGACCAAACCCGCATCCGGGTTGGCAAGTAAGAACCATTATCTTATCTCTACCATCATAAAAATTGCATGTTGCAGGGGCAACACATTATCTTTTAATTATCATAAAACAAAATTACATGAAATTATTTACTAAATAATGGTTTAGAAGGTAAAGTTACTAACATCATCCTTGATTATCATTGTCATTGCTTTGAATATTTACCAAAGGTTTGGAAAATTGTAACTATTACTAACTATTTTAAAAATAAAACACCAAAACATACAAAAGTTAAACTATGATTTATGTATTATAATAAATAAATTCATAGAATTTTTTACACCTTTCGACTCACAAGAGCAAACCCCACCTTCATAGAGTAAATATTATTTTTATTTACTTAGTTAATCACAATGTTTAGCATGGTTATCACTTTGATTTGGATAAGATTTTAAGACCTCTTAGCTTGCTAAATTTAATTGCATAGCATTAAGAAAAGTATCCTTGTGAAGTGAAGGAGGGGTACATGTCCTTGAGCTTACATGTTACTTGCCATTTTTTTTGTCAATATGATTAGAATCTCTTGAACCTTGGTTAAATTTAAAATTTTTTGAGTTGTTTTTTATTTGAATTGCTGATCTTAGTTATACTATATATTGTAACATTGTTTTAATAATATTGACATGATTTTGAGTTGTATCACAATTTTCATGTACTTTTACTTTATTTTATGATGGATTTACTTAAAATATGTGCTATTTGTATTCATTGAAATAGAGATTTAATTTTGAAATCAATAGGTACCTACACTCATACTTTTAATAATAAAAAATATGATAAAAGTAATCATTTTTCTTTTTTTTTTCTCCCTCCAAATTTCTCAAGTCCCATTTTAGTATTCAAACTTTTATTTTGTTATTTCCTTTACAAGACTCATTTTAGACCTCAAAATCTCATAGATCGAAGCTCTAAGTAAAGCGAGGCTATGAATAGTGATCCAAGAAGAATCAGTGTTAAGCCTAAGACAAGCAATCACTCACTTGTTGGAGAAAAATAGTGGAAAAAATACATAAATAAGAGAAATAATAAGTAGCCACAAGATGAAACTTTGAGCTTTATAGCATGAACAAAAGAATATGTTTTCTAGAAAGAACCATCTAATACTTTTGCACTGAACCAAGTTTAGCAAAAGTTCATAAAATTTCCCTTCAATAGGATGACTACAAGCATGATGATTCTATACATCTAACCAACAATGACAAAAAAAATTCAATAGCTAAGTTATGGTTATTAGTATCAATCGGTAAAACACAAAGAGTTTGAGCATGGGTGAGAAGAGTGAGATTAGTATTTAATGTACGATTCCGTATCTAAAGTGTGTCTTGTGCTCCCTTCCTCCATGCATGCAATTGTGTAATTTTCTTTTTTAATATCATAGACATGCTTCAAAAAACAACCCAATATAATTTTGAATGGCGTAAAGTTTACTCCATCCATATTTTTTCAATTTTTAAATGTGAAAGATGATATATGGTTTTTAAACAAATAATAGAAAATATGATAAAAATAATAGTTTTTTTTCTTTCCCTCCAAAATTTCTCACTCTCATTTTTTAATTTGAACTCTTATTTTATTATTTCCCTTCCAAGATCCATTTTAGACATCAAATTTACGTTGAATTGTAGGATAACATAAAAAAATTTTGGTTTCTCAATCTCACCCTAATGTTGAGATTCCACGAGATGATGATCCTAGTGAAAATTAAGCACCTACACTAGGTGGGGCCCGTAGCCTATTTTTAGGTGTATGTGTATTTTTAGAATGGTGAGAAAATTCTATTGATAGCGGGAGTCTATTTATAGATGGTTGAGAAAATTATATTTATGGATGGGGTTCTATTTTTGGAATGCATGTGCGAAGTTTATTATGAGATCGCATGTCTAAAAATAGAATGCATGTCGATTATTATTATCTCTTAATAATAATTAGACAATAAAAAATAATCTCTTCTCTTGAAGCACTTGATTTTAGTAACTGATGTGGAAAACCAATTGACTGAAGGAATTTATGGTTGGTTGGTGGGACATGCAAGTGGACTTAGTTGTAACTGAGTGATTCGAATTTGTAACAGAGTTGGATGTATAGTTATATGAGTTGTAAATTATTTTAATTCAGTTAAGTGAGTTAAGCTCGGTTGTACTAGTTGTAACTAGTTGTAACTAATGATACACTAGTGAGAGATAAGTAAATTAATTATTTAGTTAATTCAAAAGTAGTGGTATCACATGAAACTGAAGAAATACTACTGTTAACTACATGCATGTTAGATCCAGTGGAGACCCAGTTGAGAGATAGGTGAAAGGGACAGTTTGACTATATGTTGTGGCATTAGTGGGTGCACTCATGCAACCACACACACATTGGAGATTCCAATGAGGATTGCGTAGTCAAGGCAAGGTAAGATCGAATTCATTCAAGGATTTTTATCAACAGGGATTGCGTGGTGGAGGCGGGCTGTTAGGAGGTAGTGAATTGGCACATGTACTTGCCAATTTTTGTATGACATTGTGAGACGATTGTATATTGTATTGAGAGATCTTGGATTAGATTTTTTTATGATATTGTTTCATGATCCATGATATATACATAATATATGATAGTGGGGTTTTTAGATTTATGCTTTCTCGGTAAAAACATCTATGTTATGTGTGATTGATATTTCTTCATGTGTTTGCAATTCACGATTAAATTTCAGCAAAGATTTTAGTAGAAGGGTTCTGTATTTAACAGTGGCATATAATTGTTAGATCAGGAGAATCTAGGAAATACATAATTTTATTAAAATTTCTACATGGTATCAGAGAAAAGAAGATTGCAAAACTGAAGCAGTAGCGGAGTTTGTTGGTGGAAACAATTTGAATTTTCTACAAGAATTTCTTGGTGCGACAGTTGAGTAAACATTGAAATGGCTGTCAATGGTTTGCGACTAGAGTATGCAATCGAGGGAAGCTCGAACTACATTGCATGGAAGGATAGGATGGAGGCGGTTCTTGAAGATAATGGCTTGAAGGAATTCATCGACAATGATGTTCCTAAGCCCACTTCGACGGATGCTACATTAATTGATGCATGGAAAAAGAAAGCAGTGAAGACGAGAGGGATTCTATTGAAAGGTGTGTGAGACCATATTGTATCAAGCCTTCATGGGAAAACCACTCCATTCGCTATGTGGAAAGCTTTGACAGATCTTTTCCAAAGTAGCAACGACCAAAGGAAATTGGCATTGAAGGATAAACTTAGAAAGATCAAGATGGAGAAGGGCGAAAATATTACTAAGTATCTCACCAAGTTTTTCCAATGTCGGGATGAGTTGGGAAGTGTGGGAATCACGGTTGCTGATGATGATTTGGTGAGCTTGGTTCTCTTGGGACTTCTTAAGAGTTGGCACAATTATCAAGACTCTGTTAATGGACGGGAAATACTGCCGGATTGGGAACGACTGTGGTCAGATCTAGTGCAAGAGGAGTTCAGGCAGAACACCAGAGATGGCTCTTCATCAGTGCATGATGATGAAGAGGATTGTGCTTTGGCTGCTAAGGCAAGGAAAGTGAAGGGGAAGAAATTCCACTCAAAATCAGAGGCTAAAGGTAAGAAGTTGGATTTGTCCAAGGTGTAGTGTTTTCACTGTCCTAAACATGGGCATCTCACCACTAATTGCCCACAGAAATTGAAGAACAAGAAGGCTACTAGAGCTGTAGTTGGTGAGGCCCTTACCTCACAATTTGAAATTGATTTATCTTTGATCGCATGCTTGGTTTCAAGCGTAATGGGATCGGTGTGATATCTTGATAGTGGTGCTTCTTTCCACATGACGGGAGATAAGGAGCTTTTTAGTGACTTGGAGGAGAAAAATCTCCAAATGCATATAGAGATGGGTGATGATGGATGATATAGTGCAACCGAAATTGGTACCATTACCATTGAGAGGGAGTCAGGTAAACCATTTCTTTTGAAAGATGTTATGCATGTTCCGCATCTGAAGAAAAACTTGGTCTCAGTCGCAATGTTGGAGGATAGAGGCTATGATGTTGTTTTCAACGATGGAAAAATTTCCCACGACATAAAATAATGGGTCAAGCCAAGAGGATAGGGATTCGAGTCAAGAATCTCTACAAGATGGAGGTAGATGGTTGCGCTGCAATGATGGGCAAGGTAGAAAAGTGGTGAACAGGGATGAGTGCAAGTTATTGCACAGGTGATGGGGCCATCTTCATCATGGAGCTTTGAAAGTCATGCAGAAAATATCTACTGGACTTCCAATGGGAACACTTGCTTAGTTAGATCAGTGCAAGGGTTGCACCATGGGGAAGTATGCAAAATCCACCTTTCATGAAAAGGAGAACCATGTTTCGGTGATCATGGAGAGAGTTGACAGAGACATGTGGACCATTCTCAGTTGCTTCAACAACAAAACACATGTATTATTTTATTTTTGTTGATGAATTTTCTCGTAAATGATGGATCTACTTCATGCAGAAGAAGGATAAAAAATTCTCAAAGTTCTGTGAGTTTAAAGCATTGGTGGAGAAAGAGTTGGGGTAGCAAGTGCAGGCTTTGTAGAGCGATAATGGTGGACAATATAACTCAAATAAATTCAAAGACTTCTATAGCAATGAAGGAATTCAAACAGAACTCACAGCGCCTCATAACCCACGAAAAAATGGGGTCGCAGAGAGGAAGAACAGAATGATCGTGGGTGTTGCACGAGCGATGCTACATGATCAGGGCCTACAAATACATTAGTGGGCGGAAGCATGAAAAACTGTGGTTTATGTGCAAAACCGTTCTCCTCATATGGTACTTGGCATGAGTACACCTGAAGAATATTTTACTAGTAAGAAACCAGATGTTTCTAATTTAAATATTTTTGGCTCATATGTTTATGTGCATGTGACCAAGAATGCCAGGAAGAAACTGGAGTCGACTGCTAAAGTTGGGATATTTGTGGGGTACACAGAAGCACCCCATAACTATCGTGTGTATTTTTCAAACAGTCGAATGACTATGATGTGACAGGATATAAAATTCAATGAGGAGAAAGCCATGAAGTTGTCGCTTGAGAGGAATCTAGACTTACATGCGGAGGAGGAACTGCTTGTTACCAAATATGAGTCTCTAGGTGTGGATTAGCCATAGGAGGAGG
Organism: Pinus albicaulis; assembly: GCA_034641835.2. Classification (NCBI taxonomy): domain Eukaryota; kingdom Viridiplantae; phylum Streptophyta; class Pinopsida; order Pinales; family Pinaceae; genus Pinus; species Pinus albicaulis. The sequence continues at coordinate 403,456,212 of CM076578.1, read as the reverse complement.
ATCATGGAGTGGAGGATTCCACTCATGCAGAGCCAAACATCAGAACTAGCAGAAGGCGTACCACAGAAGCTGAGAGGTTGAATCTTGATGCGGAATAGAATGTAGGAGTCCCTACTTCACAATGCAGACAGAGACAATATCATGACCGATTCACTGGATACATGGCTCTTATGAGAAAATGTATTGTGATTGAGCCATCTTCCTTTCAGGAAGCAGTGCAGGAGCCCACATGGGTAGATGCAATCATGGAGGAGTATGACTCCATTGTCAGAAACAGTGCTTGGGAAATTGTTCGAAGGCCAGTTGATAAATTAGTGGTAGGTTCAAGATGGATCTACAAGGTAAAGCAAGCTGCTGATGGGAGTGTTGAGAAATACAAGGCCATATTTGTGGCCCGAGGCTTCTCACAGATCGAGGGGATTGATTATGAAGAAAACTTTGCACCGGTCGCACAATATTCTTTCATAAGGACCATCCTTACTCTCTTAGCACAGATGGTTTGGCACATTCATCAGATGGATGTGAAGACTACGTTACTTAATGGGATCATTGAGGAAGATGTGTACATTAAGCAGCCTGAAGGATTTGATATCTTCAGCAGCGAGTCGCATGTGTGTAGACTCAAAAGAGCGTTGTATGGGCTGAAGCAAGCACCTTGTGCTTGGTACACTTAGATCGACAACTATTTCACTGGCTTCACCAAGAGTGAGGCAGATGTAAACCTATACCAGATTGTGGTGGAGGGTAAGATTTTAATCATTGTTCTTAATGCTGATGATTTAACACTGATTGGTGATGAGCAGTTGGTACACTCATGCAAGGAGGACCTTGAAAAGGAGTTCAAGATGAAGGATATGGGCCTCCTTCACTATTTCCTTGGATTGGAAATATGGAAGCAATATGGTGAAATTTTTGTGTCTCAAGGCAAGTATGCAAGGGAGATACTAGGTAAGTTTCATATGGAGGGTTGTAAACCCATGGATACTCCTCTTCTAGGAAACTAGAGGAACGAGGATGCTACATCTGGAGAGGTAGTGGATGCCACACTCTATTGATAGTTGGTGGGTTTGCTCATGTATTTAGTTAAGACAAGACCAGACATATGCTATACGGTGAACCAGCTTAGTCAAGCGATGGTTAAGCCTACCAAGCTCTTTTGGAAGGTGGGAAAGCATGTCCTGAGATATCTTAGGGGCACATATAAGTATGGATTATTGTAAAAACATACGAATGAGGTGAAGTTGCATGGCTTCACGGATGCAGATTGGGTGGGTAGCCCAACGGACAGAAAGAGCACATCAGGATGTGTCTTCAGTATCTAATCTACAAATTTTCCTTGGTACAATAGGAAACAAAGATCTGTTGCACTCAGTTCAGTAGAAGAAGAATACATGACAACAAGTCAAGCTACATGTGAGGCTATCTGGATGAGAAAGATCCTGGTTGGTTTGTTTGATTCTCATTTAGATCCTATAGTGATTCATTGTGATAATCAAAGTTTCTTTAAACTCTTGATTAATCCTGTGTTTCAAGATAGATCTAAGCATATAGATATCCGGTATCGTCATATCAGAGATTGTGTACATCGGATGATCATGTTGCTTCAGTACATTCCTATAGACGATCAAGATGCAAATATTCTGATGAAGGCGCTCACTAGGAGCACATTTGAATACCATAGAGACAAGATCGGGGTAAAGAATAATCCCTTTCTTGTTGAGAGGGAGTGTTGAGATTCAACAAGATGATGATCCTAGTGAAAATTAAGCACCTACAGTAGGTGGGGCCCGCAGGCTATTTTTAAGTGTATGTCTATTTTTAGAATGGTGAGAAAATTCTATTTATAGTGGGTCTATTTATCGATGGTTGAGAAAATTCTATTTATGGATGGGGTTTGGGATGCATGTGTGAAGTCTATTCAGAGATCGAATGTCTAAAAATAGAATGCATGTCGATTATTATTATCTCTATAATAATTAGAAAATAAATAATAATCTATTCTCTTGAAGCACTTGATTTCAGTTAACTGATGTGGAAAAGTAGTTGATTAAAGGAATTTTCAGTTCTAAGGTTGGTTGGTGGGACATGCAAGTGGACTTAGTTGTAACTGAGTGATTTGAAGTTGTAACAGAGTTGGATGTGCAGTTATGTGAGTTGTAAATTAGTTTAACTCAGTTAAGTGAGTTAAACTCAATTGTGCTAGTAGTAACTAATTGTAACTAAAGATACACTAGTGAGAGATCAGTGAATTAATTATTTAATTAATTCACAAGTAGTGGTCTCACATGCAACTGAATAAATACTATTGTTAACTAAATGCATGTTAGATCCAGTGGAGGCCCAGTTAAGAGAGAGGTGAAAGGGACAGTTTGACTATCTGTTGTGACATTAGTGGGTGCACTCATGTAACCACACACAACTTGGAGATGCCAATGAGGATTGCGGAGTCAAGGCAAGGCAAGATCAAATTCATTCAGGAATTTTGATCAGCAGGGATTGTGCAATGGAAGCAGGCTGTCAGGAGGCAAAATATTGGCGCATGTATTTTCCAATTTTTGTATGACAGTGTCAGACGATTGTATATTGTACTGAGAGCTCTTGGATTAGAGTTTTGTATGAGATTGTTTCATGATCCATGATATATACATAATATATGATAGTGGGGTTTTTAGCTTTATGCTTTCCCAGTCAAACCATCTATGTTATGTTTGATTGATCTTTCTTCATGTGTTTGCAATTGGCGATTAAATTTCCACTAAGATTTTAGTAGAAGGATTATGTATTTAACGGTGGCAAATAATTGCTAGATCAGGAGAATCCATGCAATACATAATTGTATTAAAATTTCTACAACTAATTATTTAGGCTGGGAATAATTTGGTTTTAGATTTCATTGTGGTGGGTTGGGAAATGAGTTATAAGAAAAAGTTCATCCCTAGGATAAAAATCTTTATACTATCATGATTCAATAGGAGAAAAATATATAGCTTATCCATAATTCCTTTAAAATTGATATTTATTAACTTGTCTAGCCATTCCATTGTAAATAAAAAACGATGGAAAAATAATCTACTATTTTCTACAACCAACAACTTGGCCATAGATTTATTTTTCCATAAACTATTTCCAAATCCATGCAGCTCTACATACAACTTGGATTTTCACTAAAAATAACATACCATGTTATTTTGAGAGACACATATATTATCTCAAATTATAATATGATGCCATTCACTCTCTTAAATTCTCATTTTCCTTATTTTTGTTTGTCTCATTGGGTTCTATAGAAGTTTGTGTTTAGTATTGAAAATGTTCACTATTATCTTAAATCGATTGTTTTCTTGATTTGTTTGCCCGTCTACATTGTTTTGTATTTGTAGGAATTATACAAAAAGCATGTATATCTTGGATTCACCCGATCTAACAATGTGCTAAAGTTAAATACTAAATCACTTCTACAAATATTTTGTGGAATTAAAAACACAATTGATAATCACTTGAACATGAAGAAACATCAATCACACACAGAATAGATAATTTCCTGGGGAAAGCTTATAGCTAAAAATCCCACTGTCTTCTTGTAGAAATTTTAATTCAAATTATGTATTGCCTGGATTCTCCTGATCTAACAATTAAATGCCACTGTTAAATATAGAATCACTTCTACAAAAATCTTTGCGGAATTTAAAACACGATCGCAAATGGTAATATCAAGAAGAAATATCAATCACACATAACGCAGATATTTTTCCCAGGAAAGCATAAAGCTAAAAACCCCACTATCATATATTATCTATATGTCATGGATCATGAAACAATCTCATACAAAAATCTAATCCAAGAGCTCTCAGTACAATATACAATCATCTCACATTGTCATACAAAAATTGGCAAATACATGCGTCAATTTAGTGCCTCTAGACAACCTGCCTCCACTACGCAATCCCTACTGATAACAATCCCTGAAAGAAATAGAATGTTGCTTGCCTTGACTTCTCAATCCTCATGGGCACATCCAATGTGTGTGTGGTCGCATGTGTGCAACCACTAATGTCACAACAAATAGTCAAACTGTCCCTTTCACCTACATCTCAACTAGGTCTCCACTCGATCAGACATGCATGTAGTTAACATTAGTAAATATTCAGTTGCATGTGTGACCATTGATTGTGAATTAATTAATAATTAATTCACTTGATCTCTCACTAGTGTATCTTCAGTTACAACTAGGACAACTGAGTTTAACTCACTTAACTGAGTTAAACTACTTTACAACTCACATAACTACACATTCAACTTTGTTACATCTTCGAATCACTCAGTTACAACTAAGTCCACTTGCATGTCCCGCCAATTTACCTTTGAACTTGAAATTCACTTAGCTAACTGATTAGCCACTTTAGTCAACTAATTCCAAGTGCTCATTGAGAATAGATTAATGTTCATTGTCCAACTATTATTAAGGGATAATAATAGTCGACATGCATCTATAAATAGACATGCGATCTATAAATATAACTCACACATACATATAAAAATAGAAAATCATCTATAAATATAATTTTCTCACCATTTATAAATAGGCATAATCTATAAATATAATTTTATCATGCATTATAAAAATAGTCTTCCACCTAAAAATAGCTTGAGGCTCTATCCTAGTGTAGGTGCATAATTTTTACTAGGATCTTCTCGTTGAATCTCAACACTCCTTCTCAACAAGAATGGATTATCCTTCATCCATATCTTGTCTCTATGGTATTCGAATTTTCTCCTGGTGAGCGCCTTCGTCAAGATGTCTGCATCCTGATCTTCTGTAGGAATGTACTGAAGCAACATGATCTTCCACTACACACAATCTCTGATATGATGATAACCGATATCTATATGCTTAAATCTATCAAGAAACACATGATTAATTGAGAATTTAATGCAACTCTAATTATCACAATGAATCACTGTCGGATCTAAATGAGAACCAAATAAACCAACCAAGATCTTTCTAAATGAGGTAGCCTCACATGTAGCTTGACTTGCTGCCATGTATTCTACTTCGAATGAACTGATTTCCACAGATCTCTACTTCCTATTTTACCAAGAAACAGTTGTAGATATGATACTAAATATCCTCCTTGATGTGCTCTTTTTGTCCATTGGGTTGCCCGTCCAATCTGCATTCGTGAAGCCATGCAACTTAACCTCATATGTCTGTTTGTACCATAAGCCATACTCAGATTTTCCCCTTAGGTATCTCAGGAAATTCTTTCTTGCCTTCCAAAAGAGCTTGGTAGGCTTAACCATCGCTTGACTTAGCTAGTTAACTGCATAGAAAATGTTTGGTCTCGTATTCAATAAATACATTAGCGAACCCACCAATTGCCAATAGACAGTATCATCCACTACCTCTCCAGATGTAGCATCCTCTTTCTTCTAGTTTCCTAGAAGAGGAGTATCCATGGGTTTGCAGCCCTCCATGTGAAACTTACCAAGTATCTCCCTTGCATACTTACCTTAAGACACAAAAATTTCAACATCTCGCTGCCATATTTCCAATCCAAGGAAATAATGAAGGAGGCCCATATCCTTCATCTCAAACTCCTTTGAAAGGTCCTCCTTGCATGACTGTATCAGCTACTCATCACCAGTGAGTATTAAATCATCAACATAAAGAAAAATTATTAAAATCTTACCCTCCACCACAATTTGGTATAGGTTTGCATCTGCCTCACTCTTGGTGAATCCCAATCTAGTGAAATAGTTGTCTACCCAAGTGTACCAAGCACGGGGTGCTTGCTTCAGCCAAAACATCACTCTTTTGAGTCGACACACATGCGACTCACTACTGAAGATCTCAAATCTTTCAGGCAGCTCTATGTACACCTCTTCCTCAATGATCCCATTGAGAAACATAGTCTTTACATCCATCTGATGAATGCGCCAACCCATCTGTGCTAAGAGAGTAAGGATGATCCTTATGGAAGAATACCTTGTGACAGGTGCAAAGGTTTCTTCATAATCAATCCCTCAATCTGTGAGAAGCCCCGTGCCAAAAATATGGTCTTGTATTTCTCAACACCCCCATCAACAACTTGCTTTACCTTGTATATCCATCTTGAACCTATCACTGATTTATCAACCAATCTTGGAACAATTTCCCCAGCAGTATTTTTGATAATGGAGTCATACTCCACCATTTCATCTACCCATGTGGGCTCCTGCACTGCTTACTGAAAGAAATATGGCTCAGTCACAATACATTTGCTCATGAGAGCCATGTATCTTGTAAATTGGTCAGGAGACTATATTTGTCTGTGCTGTGAAGTAGTGACTCCTACATTCTGCATAGCATCAAGTCTTAGCCTATCAGCTTCTATGGTATGACTTCTGCCAGTTCTGATGTTTGGCTCCATGTCAGTGGACTCCTCCACTCCATGAACCTCCTCATGTGGTTGATCCACATATTGAGACTCATCTTTGGGAACCAGCAGTTCCTACTCTGCATGCAAGTCTAGCTCCCTCTCAAGCGACAGCCACATATCTTTCCCCTCATTGAATTTTATATCATGTCGCATAAAAGTCATCTTGTTGTTAGGAAAATACACACGATAATTATGGGTTGTTTCTGTGTACCCCATAGATATCCCAAATTCAGTAGTCAGCTCCAGCTTCTTCCTGGTGTTCTTGGTGACATGCACATAAACAGATGAGCCAAAAATCTTAAAATGAGAAACATCCAACTTCTTACCAGTGAAAGCTTCTTCAGGTGTACTCATGCCAAGTACTCTATGAGGACAACAGTTTTTCACATAAACTGTAGTGTTTCATGCTTCTGCCCACAAATGCATTGGTAGGCCTTGATCATGCAACATCGCTCGTGCTGCACTCACGATTGTTGTGTTCTTCCTCTCCGCGACCCCATTCTGCTGTGGGTTATGAGGAATTATGAATTCTCTTATAATTCCTTCTTTGTTGTAGAAGTCTTTTAATTTGTTAGAGATGTATTCTCCACCATTATCACTCCTCAGAGCCTTCACTTGCTTCCTCGACTCTTTCTCCCCCAATTCCTTAAACTCACAAAACTTTGAGAATGTTTGATCCTTCTTCTGCATGAAAAAGATCCATCATTTGCAAGAAAATTCATCAACAAAAATAACATAGTACTTATGTTTTGTTGTTGAAGCAACCAAGAATGGTCCTCACACGTTTTTGTGAACTCTATCCAAGATCAATGAAGCAAAGTTCTCCTTTTCATGAAAGGTGGAACTTACATAATTCCCCATGGTGCAACCATTGCACTGATCTAACTGAGCAAGTATTACCATTGGAATTCCAGTAGATATTTGCTACATGACTTTCAAGGCTCCATGTGAAGATGGCCCAATCGCCTATGCCATAATTCGCCCTCATCCTGGCTCACCACTTTTCTTCCTTGCCCATCATGGAAATGCGGCCATCTACCTCTAGCTTGTAGATATTCTTAACTCGAATCCATATCCTCTTGGCTTTACTTGTTGTTTTATATCGCAGGAAATATTTTCCATCACTGAAAACAACGTCATAGCCTCTGTCCTCCAACATTGCGACTGAGACCAAGTTTTTCTTCAGACCTGGAACATGCATAACATATTTCAATTGAAATGGTTTACCTGAATCCCTCTGAAAGGTAATGGTATCAATGCCAGTCGCACTGTATCATCCATCCTCACCCATCTCTATATGCATTTGGAGATCTTTCTCCTCCAAGTCACTGAAAAGCTCCTTATCTCCCATCATGTGGAAGGAAGCGCCACTATCCAGATATCACACCGATCCCAATGCACTTGACACCATGCATGAAATGAAAGAGAAATAAAGTTTAAATTGTGAGGCAAGGGCCTCACCAGCTGCAGCTCCAACAACCTCTTGTTCTTCTTCTTCTCCAGACAGCTAGTAGCGAGATGCCCATTTTCGTGACACTGAAAACACTTCACATTGGAAAAATCCAGCTTCTTACCTTTAGACTCAGATTTTGAATGGAATTTCTTCCCCTTCCCTTTTCTTGCCTTGGAAGCCAAAGAAATATCCTCTTCATCGCCATCCTTTGATGAAGAGCCATCTTTGGTGTTCTGCCTGAACTCCTCCTGCACTAGATCCGACAAAATTCGTTCCCAATCCGAAAGTTTTTCCCATCTATTGACAAAGTATTCATAACTGTGCCAACTCTTAGGAAGTACCAAAAGAGCCAAGCTCACCAAATCATCATCAGAAATAGTGATTCCCACATTCCCCAGTTCATCCCGACATTGGACAAACTTTGTGAGATACTTTGGAATGTTTTTTCCCTTCTCCATCTTGATCTTTCTGATTTGATCTTTCAATGCCAATTTCCTATGGTCGTTGCTGCTTTGGAAAATATCCATCAAAGCCTTCCACATAGCATATGGTGTGGCTTTCCCATGAAGGCTTGAGACAATGTGGTCTCGTACACCTTCCAACAAAATCCTCCTTGCCTTTGCCACTCTCTTTTTCCATGCATCAAGTAATGCTACAATTGTCGAAGTGGGCTTAGGAACATCACTGTCGATGAATTCCTTCAAGCCATTATCTTCGAGCACCGCCTTCATCATTTCCTTCTAGGAAATGTAGTTTGATATGCCCTCGAGTGCATACTCTAGCCGCAAGCCATTGAAATCCATTTCGATGTTTACTCAAATGTTGCACCAAGAAAAATTTTCTGCAAATTGGAATTGTTTCCACCAACAAACTCAACTCCTGCTTCAAAATTGCAATCTTTTGTGCTCTGATACCATGTAGAAATTTTAATACAAATTATGTATTACCTAGATTATCTTGATCTAACAATTATATGCCACTTTTAAATACATAATCACTTCTACAAAAATCTTTGCGGAATTTAAAACACGATCGTCAATTGCAATATCAAGAATAAAGAGAAATCACATATAACACAAATGTTTTTACTAAGAAAGCATAAAGCTAAAAACCCCACTATCATATATTATGTATATATCATGGATCATGAAAAAATCTCATACAAAACTCTCATCCAAGAGATATTAGTACAATATACAATTGTCTCACACCGTCATACAAAAATTGGCAAATACATGTGCCAATTTACTGCCTCCACTGCACAATTCCTACTGATAAAAATCCCTGAAATAAATGGAATTTTTCTTGCCTTGAATGTGAAATCCTCATGGGCACATCCAATGTGTATGTGTTCAAATGTGTGCAACCAATAAGGCCATAGCAGATAGTCAAACTATCCCTTTCACCTACATCTCAACTAGGTCTCCACTAGATCTGACGTGCATGTAGTTAACAATAGTAAATATTCAGTACATGTGAGACCATTGATTGTGAATTAATCAATAATTAATTCAATTGATCTCTCACTAGTGTATCTTTAGTTACAACTAGCACAACTGAGTTTAACTCACTTAACTGAGTTAAACTACTTTACAACTCACATAACTACACATCCAAGTTTGTTACAACTTTGAATCATTCAGTTACAACTATGTCCACTTGCATGTCCCACCAACCAACCTTTGAACTTGAAATTCACTTAGCTAACTGATTTTCCACTTCAGTTAACTATTTCCAAGTGCTCATTCAGAATAGATTATTGTTTATTGTCCAACTATTATTAAGGGATAATAATAGTCAACATGCATCTATAAATAGACATGCAATCTATAAATAGAACTTGCACATACATCTAAAAATAGAACATCATCTATAAATAGAATTTTTTGACCATCTATAAATAGACATCATCTATCAATAGAATTTTCTCTTGAATTCTAAAAATAGACTTCCACCTAAAAATAGCCTGAGGCTCCATCCTTGTGTAGGTGCATAATTTTCACTAGGATCTTCTTTTTGAATCTCAACACTTCTATTGTATATTATATCATGTATCATGAAAAAATTACATACAAAACTCTTCTCTCAAGAGCCCTCAGTACATCAGCTAGTTGTCTCACACTGTCATACAAAAATTGGCAAATTCCTTACCCAATTTACTCCCTCCAGACATCCTACCTTCACTACGCATCCTTGTTGAATGCAATCACTGAATTGATGCAATCCTGCCTGCCTTGACTATGCAAGTATCATGGGAAAACCCAATGAGTGTTTACTTGCATGTGTGCAAGCAGATAATGTCACAACTGATAGTCAACTTCCCTTTCACCTAGAACTCAACTGGGTCTCCACTGGATCTGACATGCATGCAACTAATAATAGTAAATCTTCAGTTACATATGAGATCACTGCATGTGAATTAATTAATATTTAATTCACTTGATATGTCACTGCTTGTATCTTCAATTACAACTAGCACAACTGAGTTTAACTCACTTAATTGAGTTAAACTATTTACAACTTGCACAAACTCATGCACCATAGCTCTTCATACTCTGTTACAACTATAATTACTTTGCATGTCCCACCAATCAACCTCTACCTCAAAATTCACTAGCTAACTAAATTTTCCACTTCATTTAACTATTTCAAGTCCACATTGAGAATAGATTACAATTTAATGTCCATCTAAATTAAGGGATAATATAAATAGACATGCACACAAAAATAGCCCTGTGGGCCCCACCCTAGTGTAGGTGCTTAATGCAACCAGGTACTTAAATCAACCAGGTGCTTAATGCACTAGTGTGGGTGCTGAATATTCTTGTTGAATCTCAATGCTCCCTCTCAACAAGAAAGGGATTGTACTTCACCCCAATCCTGTCTCTATGGTATTATAATTTTCTCCTAGTGAGCCCCTTCTTCAGAATATTTGCATCCTGATCTTCCATGTGAATGTAGTCAAGCAACATGATCCTCCTCTCCACACAATCTCTGAGATGATGGTACTGAATATCTATATGCTTGGAACTATCATGAAACACAAGATTAATCAAGATTTTAATGCAACTCTGATTATCACAATGAATCACTGTTGGATCCATATGAGAACCAAACAAACCAACCAAGATCTTTCTCATCCAGATAGCCTCGCATGCAGCTTGAATTGCTACCATGTATTCCACTTCTGCTAAAATAAGTGTCACGGATTGTTGTTTCCTGTTGTACGAGGAAAATGTTGTCGACCCAATGCTAAATATCCACCCTGATGTGCTCTTTCTGTCTGATGGATTTCTAGCCCAATATGCATCCATGAAGACATGCAACTTCACACCATCCGTTTGTTTGTACCATAGACCATATTCTGATGTGCCCCTAGGTATCTCAGGACATGCTTCTCTGCCTTCCAAAAGATCATGGTAAGCTTAACCATAGCTTGACTTAGCTGGTTAACTGCATAGAAAATGCCCGGTCTTGTGCTCACTAGATACATTAGCAAACCCACTAACTGTCGATAGACAATAGCATCCACTACCTCTCCATAAGTAGCATCCTCTTTCCTCCAGTTTCCTGGAAGAGGAGCATTTGTGGGTTTGCAAATCTCCATGTTAAACTTACCCAGTATCTCCTTTTCATACTTGCCAGGAGACATAAAAAATTTCACCATCCCACTGCCATATTTCGAATACAAGGAAATAATGAAGGATGCCCATATCCTTCCTTTCGAACTCCCTTGCAAGATCCTCCTTACATGAGTGTATCATCTTCTCATCAACAATAAAAATTAAATCATCAACATAAAGAAAAATGATCAATAGCTTACCCTCAACCACAATCTGGTACAGGTTTTCATCTTCTTCACTTTTGGTGAAGCCCAGTCCAGTGAAATAGCTGTCTATTCAAGTGTACCAAGCATGGGGTGCTTGCTTCAACCCATACAACACTCTTTTGAGCCTCCACACATGCGACTAGCTGTTAAAGGTATCCAAAAATTCAGTGATCCAGGTGGATATCGGTGGCCACCCACCTATTCCATTTGGACCAGCACCATCAATTCTTGCAGATTTTCACATTCAGCACAACTTACTATTTTTAGCAGGTTTTCAGGTCCTCCACTCTCGGAGCTGTTTTGGGGGCTTAATGATCCAGGTGGATATTGGTGGCCACCCACCTGTTCCATTTGAACCCCATCTTCAATTCTTTTCAATTTTCAAGTTGCAACAAAACTTACTATTTTTAGCGATTTTCGGGTCTGAACTTCGGGCCGTTTTGAGGCGTAAGTAAACGACATTTTTTGGGGGAAAACGGAGAGCAACATGGGTCCATGGACCGATGTTGCTCGTAAATTGAAGTCCTCGGATAGATCTTTCTAACGAGCTATTGAATGCGTCAAACGGAGATCGAGTGCCAAAGTTATGCCCCCGGGAAGTTGAACCACCAATTTACCCAAACGGGCGCCCACAGTTTTGGCACCTCATCTCCTACGGTTAGGTTTTTGGACGTTTTAGATTCTACATTGTTTCTCAACAATAAATAGGCCCTCGAGCCTCATTGTAACACAGTTCAGAGGTCTGTAGCCATCACATCTCTTCTCAGAGATTCGCTACCAGCACCCTAGCTATTTTATTTCCATTATGCCTGTAAGCATATTTCTGTTATTTGATATTAATGAAATGAAGCATTATTTCCATTGCATCTCTATGTTCATGGTTATTTCTGTATTCTTTTGCGTTCCTGCATAAAATCAGGATCAGTGGTATCAGAGCGGGTCTGCTCTTTCTTTGTTTTTCTTTGCATGTCCCCAACGCGGTCAGGGTATAAGGAGTTAGGGCTCGATCTGGTTGAACCCTTGCAAGATCAGCCTCGCAAACCCCGACGACCTCCCATGGCGGAAGAAAAGAAAGACGAGGGAGCAGAAGATCCTATCAAAATACTGCTCGAGGAGGCCCTCGAGAAACAAAGGAACGTGATGATGGATAACTTTGCTCAAATCCTTCAACGACTGCCCACATATGGCGCATCTGCATCCAACAGCCACTCTGGAGGCGCCACTCCCTTCAAGGTACAGGTAAACTTTGACATTTCTATATTTGAAGGAAAAATAGATGCAGACGCTGTAGACAGATGGTTAAATTTGTTGGAAGGGTATTTCTCGGTCCATGACTTCTACGTGAAAAGAATTGACCACTACTCCTTTCAGCCGCCCCTGGGACAAGGGCGGGGTGAGGTGGATCATGACTGCGGCAACAAAAGGATCAAAGATGTGCACGAGCGACGAATGCAATTTCCCATACCACCGCACACAAAGTTGGGTATTAAAGATTCGGAAGACATTTAGTGCTCGTATCACGTGTTGTTTGCACAAACACATTCGGGGAGGAAATGGAGTTCCTCGACATTACATCGCAGCACGGCATATGTATGCACACCGCGAATCGGCAATTAGCGAGCGAGACTTTGGATCACCACGCGAATCCAGGTGCCCCAGAATCGAAGAACAAGGCAAGGGCCAAGCACAACGCGACCTAAAGACAACACCACAAATCCAAAAGAAGGACACGGGGAAGTGGGCATGAATTTCATAACAACCCCACTCACAACACGAATTAGTGTCAGGCCAAAAAGTCGCTGGTGGTCAAACTGAAGGCACCCGAATCAGATGCATGTTCTGATCCTGAGCCAAAACCACACAAGGGTGATGACAAAGGAAAGTAGATCATTGATGTGGACCCCAATGTCATTTCTTCCACCACCAAGCTCCGGAGAGAGGATCCCGAGGATCTAGAGGAGGGGGAGCACCTCTTCCTTTCACAAATGTGGGTGAAGGGTTCTCGGCGTAGGTTTCTCGTCGATAGCGGAAGCCAAAGAGCCTCCATTTGCGCCGAGACCTCGTGAAGCGGCTCGGCCTACCAACCATAGCACACCCGTAGCCGTATACCATTGGGTGGCTCCACCCAGGGAGAGATCTCCGCATCCGCCAGCAGTGCCGCCTTCCATAAAGTATCAATCCATTCACGGATGAGGTATTGTGTGATGTTGCTCCTCTTGATGTAGCTGATGTATTATTGGGCCAACCATACTTATGGAGGCGACATGATGTGTATGAGTCTAGGCCTCGTGCTGTTATTATTACTTTGGTAAATAACTTGTACAGGATACCGGAGGTAGTACCGCCTCCTGTCATCTCTTTGACTACTGTAAAACAACGCAGTAAGATTATTTCCCAAACCAGGAAATTCATTTTCCTTACAACTCACTCACAGGGAAAGAAAAGTATTGTGGCCACAACCTTGAAACGGGGCTCCCTTTCATGGCTCAATGGAGATGGACAAAGTCATGGAGGAATACGAGGAAGTTTTCCCCTCACTCATAGAGGTTCCTCTACACTGTTAGGACAAGCACTCCATTGATCTAACTCCCAACGCACCACCGCCTGATGTTGCCATACATCCTGAAACTACACATACAAAATCCAAACATGTACTATTTGAGGCTGATAAAGAAACCAAATTTACTAAATGCATCCAACATGTCCACCCACAGGTCCTTGACATCTTCAACACATCTAATACTCACTTCAACAGAATTTGCCTCATCTCATGGAGGATCTCAACGCAATGGGGACCATTGCTTCCTAAGGAGGGAGGAATGATCCAGGTGGATATCGGTGGCCACCCACCTGTTCCATTTGGACCAGCACCATCAATTCTTGCAGCTTTTCACATTCAGCACAACTTACTATTTTTAGCAGGTTTTCGGGTCCTCCACTCTCAGAGCCGTTTTGGGGGCTTAATGATCCAGGTGGATATTGGTGGCCACCCAGCTATTCCATTTGAACCCCCATCTTCAGTTCTTTCAATTTTCAAGTTGCAACAAAACTTACTATATTTTTAGCGAGTTTTCGGGTCACCGAACTTAGGGCCGTTTTGAGGCCCGTGCGGCATTTTTTTGGAGAAAACGGAGAGAAACATGGGTCCATGGGCCCGATGTTGCTCGTTAAAAAATTGAAGTCCTCGGATAGATCTTTCTAACGAGCTATTGAATGCGTCAAACGGAGATCGGGTGCCAAAGTTATGCCCCGGGAAGTTGAACCACCAATTTACCCAAACGGGCGCCCACAGTTTTGGCGCCTCATCTCCTACGGTTAGGTTTTGGACGTTTCAGATTCTACATTGTTTCTCAATAATAAATAGGCCCTCAAGCCTCATTGTAACTCAGTTCAGAGGTCTGTAGCCATCACATCTCTTCTGAGAGATTCGCTACCAGCACCCTAGCTATTTTATTTCCATTATGCCTGTAAGCATATTTCTGTTATTTGATATTAATGAAATGAAGCATTATTTCCGCTGCATCTCTATGTTCATGGTTATTTCTGTATTTTGTTGCGTTCTTGCATAAATCCGGATCATTCAGGCTGCTTTATGTACACCTCTTCCTCAATGATCCCATTGAGAAACGTAGTTTTCAAATCCATCTGATGAATGCGCCAACCCATATGCGCTCAGAGTGCAATGGTGGATCTTATGGAAGAGTACCTTACGACAGGTGCAAAGGTCTCATCATAATCTATCCCCTCGATCCGTCAGAAGCCCTGGGCCACAAATATGGCCTTGTATTTATCCACACTCCTATCAGTAGCTTTCTTTACCTTGTAGATCCATCTCGAACCTACCACTGATTTTTCAAATGGTCTTGGGACAATTTCCCATGAATTTTTTTTGACAATGGAGTCATACTCCTCCACCATTGCATCAACCCAAGTAGGTTGTTGCATTGCTTCTTGAAAGGAAGATGGTTCAGTCACAATACATTTTCTCATGAGAGCCATGTATCGAGTAAATCGGTCAGGAGACTATATTTGTCTACGCGATGAAGTAGGGGCTCCTACATTCTATTCAACATCAAGTCTCATGCTATCAACTTCTGTGGTGCACCTTCTACGATGGCTCTGCATGAGTGCTTTCCTCCACTCCATGTACCTCCTCATGTGGTTGATACACATCTTGAGACTCAATTTTGGGAACATGCAGTTTCTCCTTTGCATGCAAGTCCAGCTCCCTCTCAAGGGACAACCACATGGCTTTCCCTTCATCAAATTTTTTATCCCGTCACAGAACAATCATTTTGTTGTTTGGAAAACACACACGATAATTATGGGATGTTTCTATGTACCCCACAAAAATCCCAACTTCAACAACCATTTCCAGCTTCTTCCTTGTGTCCTTGGTCACATGCACATAAACAGATGAGTCAAAAATATTAAAGTGTGAAACATCAGGTTTCTTACTAGTGAAGGCCTCTTCAGGTGTACTCATGCTAAGTACTCTATGAGGACAACAATTTTGCACATAAACTGCATTTGTTGGCGCATTGTTGCATGCTTCCACCAATAAATGCATTGGTAGGCCCTGATCATGAAACAACGCTAGTGTTTCACCCACTATCATTCTGTTATTCCTCTCCGCAACCCCATTTTGCTATGGGTTATGAGGCGCTATGAGTTCTTTTCGAATTCCTTCTTTGCTTAATTTTTTTTTGAATTCGTTAGAGTTTTATTCTCCACCATTATCACTCCTAAGAGCCTTCACTTGCTTCCCTGACTCTTTCTCCACCAATTCCTTAAACTCACACAACTTAGAGAATGTTTGATCTTTCTTATGCATGAAGAAGATCCATCATTTATGAGAAAAGTCATAAAAAAAGATTACATAGTACTTATGTTTTGTTGTTGAAGAAACCAAAATGGTCTACACATGTTTGTGTGAACTCTCTCAAGGATCACGTAAGCTTGGTTCTCCTTCTCATGAAAGGTGGACTTTACATACTTCCCCATGGTGCAACCCTTGCACTGATCTAACTCAGCAAGTGTTCCCATTGGAAGTCGAGGAAATATTTGCTGCATGACTTTCAAGGCTCCATGATGAATATTTCCCAATCGCCTATGGCATAATTCGGCCTCATCCCGCCTAACAACTTGTTCTGCCTTACCCATCATGGCAACAAAATCATCTACTTCTAGCTTGTAGAGATTCTTAACTCGAATCCCTATCCTCTTGGCTTGACCCGTTGTTTTATGTCGTAGGAAAGCTTTTCTTCAGGCCTGGAACATGCATTACATCTTTCAATTGAAATGGTTTACCTGAATCCCTCTGAAAGGTAACGGTACCAATCCTGGTAGCACTGTATCATCTATCGTTGCCGATCTCAATATGAATCTCGAGATATTTCTCCTCCAACTGACTAAAAAGTTCCTTATCTCTTGTCATGTGAAAGGAAGCGCCACTATCCAAATACCACACTGATCCCAATGCACTTGATACCATCCATGCAACCAAGGAGAAGTTAAGTTAGAATTACGAGGCAAGGGCCTCACCAGGTGCAAATCCATCAACCTTCTTGTTCTTCTTCTTTTGCTGACAGTTAGTAGAAAAATGCCCATGTTCGTGACAATGAAAACACTTCACCTTGGACATGTCCTGCTTCTTGAATTTAGAATCAGATTTAGAATGAAATTTCTTCCTCTTCCCCTACTTCACCTTGGAAGCCAAAGAATAATTCTCTTCATCATCATGCTGTGATGAAGAGCCATCTATGGTGTTTCGTCTAAAATCCTCCTACACCAAATCTAACCACAATCGTTCCCAAACTGGAATTTTTTCTTGTCCGTTGACAGAGTCTTCATAAGTATGCCAACTCTTAGGAAGTCCTAGGAGAGCCAAACTCACCAAATAATCATCAACGACTATTATTCCCACACTCCCTAGTTCATACTAACATTGGAAAAAATTCGTGAGATACTTTGGAATGGTGTCACCCTTTTCCATCTTTATCTTCCTGAGTTTATCTTTGAGTGCCAATTTCCTATGGTCGTTGTTTCTTTGTAATAGATCCGTCAAAGCCTTCCACATAGCATATGGTGTGTCTTTCCCATGGAGGCTTGAGACAATGTGGTCTCGTACTCCCTCCAATAGGATCCTCCTCACCTTCGCCACTTTCTTTTGCCTTGCATCAAGATTTGCAACATCTATCAAAAGGGGTTTAGGAACATCATTGTCAATGAATTCCTTCAAGCCATTGTCTTCGAGTACTTCCTCCATCCTGTCCTACCAAGTAATTTAGTTCGAGCTACCCTCGAGTGCATACTCTAACCTCAGGCCATTGAATGCCATTTCGATCTTGAATTAGTCGTAGCACCAAGAAATTCTTTCTATAAATTCAAATTCTATCAGTCACAAACTCAGATCTTGGTTCACTTCTGCAATTTCTTGTGCTCAGATACCATGTATAAATTATACAGCAAGCATGTATATCTTGGATTCACCTGATATAAAAATGTACTAAAGTTAAATATTGAATCGCTTCTACAAATATTTTGCGGAATTAAAAACACAATTGATAATCACATGAACACGAAGAAATATCAACCACACACAACACAAATAATTTCTTGGGGAAAGATTACAGCTAAAAACCCCATTATCTTTTGTTGTATATTATATCATGGATCATGAAATAATTACACACAAAACTATTATCTTGAGAGCCCTCAGTACATCAGCTAATTGTCTCACACTAACATACAAAAATTTGTAAATTCCTTAGCCAATTTAGTGCCTCCAGACAACCTGCCTTCACTATGAAATCCCTGCTAAATGTAATCCTCGAATTGCTGCAATCCTACTTTCCTTGACTGCGCAAGTATCATGGGCACATCCAATGAGTGTTTACTTGTAGATGTGCAAGTGGATATGTCACAACTGATAGTCAACTTCCCTTTCACCTAGAACTCAACTAGGTCTCCATTGGATCTGACATGCATGCAGTTAATAATAGTAAATCTTCAGTTGCATGTGAGATCACTACATGTGAATTAATTGATATTTAATTCACTTGATCTCTCACTACTTGTATCTTCAATTACATCTAGCACAACTGAGTTTAACTCACTTAAATGAGTTAAACTATTTACAACTTGCACAAAATCATGCACCACTACACTTCGAACTTTGTTACAACTAGAACTACTCTACATGTCCCACCAACCAACCTATAACTCCAAATTCACTAGCTAACTGAATTTTCCACTTTATTTAACTTTTTTAAGTCCACATTGAGAATATATTATAGTTTAATGTCCATTTAAATTAAGGGATAATAAAAATATACATGCACCCAAAAATAGCCCTATGGGCCCCACCCTAGTGTAGGTGCTTAATGCAACTAGGTGCTTAATGCACTAGTGTTGGTGTTGAATATTCTTGTTGAATCCAAACAATATTTAGGTCAAACTTTGGTTGAACATTTAGCACATCTTAACTTCTCATTTTGTACCAAAATATATATATATTTTTTACTTTCACAACAAAAGAAATATAAAACTAGCACATGCTTTCACTCAACCTTCCTGTGGGATGGAATATAAAGATTGAACTGAATAAATACAATCTACCCTAAAAAATATGTTAGTTACATATGCTTGGAATTTTATACTATTAGTTACATTAGTTTAATTTATTAAACTAGGAACAAGATAACGTATACTTGGATACAATGTCTTAATGGAAAAATTTATCCTAATTTTTCTTTTGTGCATAAATATTTCTTTGGTTTCTTACTATTTTGAAATTTCAGGATAAATGGGTTAGCTTAATTTTTACTATATTAATATTCTTCACAATGAATGTCAATGCCTTCCCTCAAATTTATGTGCTTCCTACTTCATCTTACTTGAGTTTTATGTTACAAAAAGGAGAGTCTAAAATTATTTTCTTTAAAACATATTATAACAATGAGGTTTTCTTAGGCTATAAAGTGTATACTTCAATGTACGTTTGGTCTGGAAATGAGAAAAATTGTGTATTATTGTCATGCACTGAGATATAGATTTGGTATATATTATCATTCCAATTACAATTTATATAATTTGATTGTCATTTAAAGGATATGGTGCAAGAAATTTCTAGCAAAGTAAGGGAGAGAGGAAATGGAAAATGGTCACGACATACTCTTGCCATAGACACAAAATCCATCACCCAAGAATATCACCAACACAAACACAAATTAAGGGGATTTTTTAAACAAGCATGAAACTTCCAAATCAATTATTTCAATTATCTTAGGTTATTTCAATCTACACAATTCAAACCAAAATGTTATAAAGAAAAAAAAGATAAAGATTTGAATTGAAAGAGAATCAAAAAAAGAGAGAGGGATTTTCCCATCAACCTAGAAAAAGTTTAACCACTTATAAAACTTAAAAGTGAGTAGTAGTTGCTCATTTCATTAAACCCCTAGATAATTCACACTTTGATGAGGGAAATAAATTTTTCTTGCTTCTAACAACAGTATCATCATTACTCCTTATTATATCATACTTAGATCTATCAAAAACCTTACTAGTCCTAAGTCTCTTTTCAAGTTCTAAATATGAATCAAAATTGAACCCAAACTCCTTGTTTTTCCTATCAATGTTTGCCTAAAATCCATAATTGGATTCATCTAGCACAATGTGACCTTAACTTGTTGACATAATAAATCCGTAAAAGAAAACCATCTCATTCATTTATACTTAAATTTCTTAAACCATTTATAATGGTGATATCCATATTTGTCTTAATGTATATTTTGTCAAACTGAGCTTATGTTTTTCCAAATACATCTGCACTTTGCAACTTCAAATGTTAATCTTTACATCCATATTTATTTTTTGTTTTTTGTTTTTCCATGAACGACACATAATTTTATTCATCAAAGAGGAAAAATTTACATTTTTCATATGCACAAACATATTCCAGATAGAAACTAAGAATCCCAAAAGGTCCAAAAAGGGAATCCATTGAGATATGCTAAACATTACAAACAATTATATAAAACCTAAGGACCACACAAGCAGACCCTAGGCTCTAAAACAAAGAAAATTGTACAGGTAACACAAGCGCCCTCCCCACCCTGCAAAAAAATATGGGTGTAGAAAAACCCAAGGGCCAAAAAACCCCAAAAGAGGCATCAATATCACATAAAAAATCCTGACAGAGAAGCAAAACTATGCATCCTATGCAAGAATCATATACACAAAAAAACATAAACACTAGCCACATGCTACCTAGATAGTCCAAAAAACATTAAGCCATAAAACAGGTAAACCAAAAACTAGGCAAGAATCCTAGAAGGAACATTGAAGGACATAGAGCATATGACAAAATGTTACACCAACAAGGGCTCCAAAGGCGGAGACATGGCGAAGAGCTCCAAGAAAACCACAAGAAACTAACACTGACAATATGACCATAGTGAAACCACACGCGAGGATGTATCAAACCTCTGAAGTACCACAAAAACACCTCCAGGGAGAGAACCATACAAGGAACATTGAGGACAAAAAACATGAAAGAGCCACAAAGGTGAAGTAAGGCACGAACCAGGGAATGGGGCAACTAGAGTTTAGCTACCTCGCCCCTTCTCCCTCAACTTCCTCTGCCCTCTTTGCATGCATCTATTTGGGAAATTTGTTTTGTTTCCTTTTTTTTGTGAGCCACACAATTTCCTTTGTTTGCATACAATTCGTTTCTAATCATGGCTGGTACCGAATAGAAGGATTTCTATTGATGTATAATAATTTCAAATATCATGTTACATTATTCATGGAATATATTTAATAGATATTCTGTTATTTACCCATGATCAATCCAACATAATTTTCTTATATTAAAATAATGTAGCATCCTAATTAGCTTTGGCATTCCCTTTCCCCTACTTCGGGGGTATGCTAGTTATTATTACATGGAAGGCATTCTTTAAGAGGAATGTTACTCCTAAGGTTTTCGTCATTTTTCAATAAACTATCAGAACAAAATATGTGTCCACTGCTTTTACTATAGTCAGTTTCACGACAGGTGAAGTCTACTGATTGGATGGCCATGCATATGTTCCAAGTATGCCTTACATCATCTCCAGTTTCAGCTTTGTCAGTCGCTTACCAATTTGGATATTCCATTTGTATTATTCACTTTGAGATATGCATGAATGTTATGTCATATTACCACAATAAGCCATATGGTTCTAAATATCTATAACCAACCTCAAACTCATGACTACCAAAAAAAAAAAAGTAATTGTATGCAAACATTGAGGAGCCCAGTGCTTTTACCATTGATGTTTTGGAAAACTTTACTGAACAAATTTATTTTGGTATCCTTGTATGCACAATAAAACTTCACATTACACATCAATATGGTTGAAAACATGCCATTATTACTAAAAAAACAAGTGCAACTACATAGCAGTATAAAATTCAATCTGCATGTTTAGTCCAAACTGAGCATGTTTGATAAGGGAGGAGACAATGAGTTTTCCCATAAAATCCACTCGGAAGTTTCTATTCATAATATAGAAAGAAGATTAGCAAAAAGCATGATATCCACTACTGCATACAATAGGACCTAAATCAAGATGAGATCCATATTTTAAGACAAGTAACTGGAGTAGAAATTTTATGACAAAGGTCTGACTTATGAAAATGACAAAGCTCTAACCTATGCAATGGAGGGAATACATAATAATACAACCTGCACTCTCTCGGTAATTAAATTTCATATAATTTCACTGAAGATATATGAAGCTTTGTTATTTCACATAAATTGATATCCAATTGAAAATACTTGATATGAAGAATGTTGAAAATACTTGATATGAATAAAATGAAAGGCACTTTACTGTGTCAACTTCAACTGAATAATTCCTTAATTTCCTCTAGAGTTTCCCCCCTAGTTTCAACTTCATTTGAATAATTAATCATAGCCACAAATAGTAAAGTACAAATTCATAACAAAAAATTAATCACAATCACAAATAGCGAAGTAAAAATGCATACCAAAGAATAAAGCACACGGCCACAAATAATGAAGTAAAAATACATACCAAAGAATAACACACAAATATCCCTACATTGAAATGTACAATAATTTTATAACAAAAGAATAAAGCACATTGAAATGTACAATAATTTTATAAGAAAAGAATAAAGCACAAATATCTCTGCATTGAAATGTAAAATCATTTTAGATGTTTTGCTTATTTCCTTTATAAACCTCTCAACCTTACCTAAAATTGGATGATACGTTTGTAGGTATGTGCAGAATAATCAGTCGACTGGGACTATTGATGTTCTTAGCAACCTTCCCCTGAAAAATCTGTAAGTATTGTCTATATTCATTCATGCTGATTTGGTGGATTAAATCTGAATAGAAAAAGTTGTTTCATTGCGACACACAGGGATGGAATTTGACGGGAAAGTCATGGGGTGATTTGCCAGTCAAATAGGGTTAAAAATTATCCTTTAAGATTTTTTTTTGAAGCTCTGAAATGGAATTTGATGGGAAATTCATGGGGTGATTTGTAAAATAAGGTTAAAAATTATTCTTCAATATTTTTTGTTGAAGCTCTGAAAATAAGTGGCCAGGTGTGAATCTTGAAGCTCTGAAAATAAGTGGCCAAGTGTGAAAACAGGTGTGAAAACAGTCATGGAGTGATTTTCCAGTCAAATAGAGTTAAAAATTGTGATTTTCCAGTCAAATACGGTTAAAAATTATCCTTCAAGGTTGAAGCTCTGAAAATAAATGGCCAGATGTGAAAACAGTCAATTTTGATGGGTGAGTCCGACTGCGTGGAGTGTGTATAGTTTATTATAAAAATGAAAATTCACCTCCTGATGTTTTAATATCTCTTTAGAATGTTTACTTGAATATCATAATACTTTATGCAAATTCTTTATGCGATTTGACATTGACATCATTTCGAAGACATGTATGTTATTCTAATATATGTTTGGGTTTCCATGTAGAATTGGTGATAATTCATTCAGAAAAGGGCCTGATCCTCTTCCCCCTACCTATCCTCCACCTTCACCCTCTTACATTTCTGTAAGTGGTCATAATGCAACTAGGAGTCCACAACACAAGTCCTCAGCTTCACCGAATTCAACTGCTAATTAAGCACTAGAGCAGTGATAAAAATGGTCTTACTAGTGGGGCGATAACAAGAATAGTAATTGCATGCATATTAGCTGCTATTGTGACAGTCTAAGGAATCATTTTCTTTGCAAGGAGGACTCCCAAAAAATGGTAGGATAAAGAGAGGGTTAATAATGGAAATGCATCTTTGAGGCCACTTGCTAATTTCATGGTTAAAGGTATTCTTCTCAGATTTTTTTTTACCTTTGGTAATGTCCTTGTTCTTCAAGTTACTTTGAATGTTGTTTTAGTTTCCTATAAATCTTTCCTACTCTATAAAATTATAGAAATCTATGTTTTCACAAAACATTTTTAAACTTCCGATAGTTAAATAAAGCCCTTTTGGGCTAGAAAGATTTGGTTTAGTAGTTGTGTCCAAATTTCAAAATGCTTCAGATACCTCTAGCTTAGTTTCCATATCCAACGGGTTTCTATTTGGCCAAAATTGCACTGGATTTGCATTTATCCTCATTCGCCTCCCTACAACAAACTGGTTATGATCACTAAAGTACGATTTAGCACAACAAATTGGTTGCATTGGCTGCATTATCATGGGAGAAAATTTTTGGAGGATTAAATCCAGGTCTTTATGAAAAATGTTTTCAAAAGAACAATTGTTGTTGTTTGAGTTGATTAGTTAAGTATGAGCTATTGCAAGATAGCATAGAAAAAGAGAAAGCCGGAGATTGGGTTTGAGACAATGAAAACTAGAAAAAGGTATCATTATATCACGTTCTATAAAGAAACTCCTAAACCAAGGTAGCTCTAGTGAAACTAGCAACGTGCTCTAAAAAGTTTCACAACCTTTGGTAGAAATGTAAATTTACATAGAGGTCGTAATTGAAAATGTGAAGAAATTAATTGAAAACGTGAAGAAATTAAATATTTACGTAGAGATGGTAATTGCCAATTTGAAAAAATTAAATATTTAACAGTACTTGTCTTTTCGTTGGACGACCGCGTTCCGCTCTTCTTTATCCAGACTGGAAGAGGAGCATCATATGGGTATTCCTTATGTTCTTATTCTTCGAGACCAAATATTTTAATTTTTTATGTTCTTATTCTTCGGCACTAGATATTTTGATTGTTTATATATATTTTTGGTGTTATAATGGGAGTTATTAAATTTGATCATGCACTCACAAACTTCCACCCAAATTACCAAAAAAAAATTGTTACTAGATGACTTGCTTTCATCAAAGGCTCTTGTTTGTACATATTCGTGGTCATGGTTTGAGGCATACTAATATGAGGAAGGTAAGGCATAATGTGTTTCAAGCTCGTACATCACGAGAAATTGAAGAGGCCATTCACTCATTACTATTTTTTTTGACGGGACCGAACCCAACAACACTCCCCATCCATAATTGACGCAGTGAGACGTAGAAACTACTGCTTCCCTTTGGACAAGGCATGCTCGCTCAAATGGAATGGGAACTGTTATTCCCTCTTTATCTTTCAGGAAGTCGAGCCCATGGTCTTGTTTGTATATCTTTGTGCTGGTGGTTTGAGTTTCTGTATAATTTTTAATTCATTCCATCTTAAAACCCCGTTGGGTCTAAAGAGCCAATTAAACTTGTATTTGTAAACTTGATTCTTGAGTAGTAGTCTGTAGGTGAGCTTCTGGTTTTCTTGCAGAAATAGAATAGTCTACAGGTGACGGGAGTCCCCCCTACATCTCTCTAGTCTCTTCTACAGCCCTCAGGGACCTTGAACCTCAAGTCCACTCTACATAACTAAGCCACTTTGAAGGGAGATGGTCCATTCTGCATCACTAAGCCATTTTGAAGGGACATTGAACCTCCAGTCCACTCTGTATCACTAAGCCACTTTGAAGGGAGATAGTCCATTCTGCATCACTAAGCCATTTTGAATGGACCTTGAACCTCAAGTCCACTATGCATCACTAAGCCACTTTGAAGGGAGATGGTGCATTCTACATCACTAAGCCATTTTGAAGGGAGAGTAGTTTGGACTCCAAAGGGAACTGAGCTACCCTCTTCTCTCACTCAAGCTAACCGAGGAGGAAGAGTAGTCTGCGGGGTACTGAGGTCACCTCTGCATCACTAAGCCACTCTGTCTTTATTAATGTCACTCTTTGTCTTTATTGATGTCACATAGTGGCATTGGGAAAAGAAAAAAATTCATATACTGAAAATCCTAAAGTTAATCGAGAAAAAGGATAATTCACTCGTCGATTATAAAGATCCCCCGGTGAGAAAAATGTGGTGTCTAGAAAGGTAAAGGAAAACTCACTCCGAGAACTTAAACTATGCAATGCAAAAAGGTAAAAGTAAAAATCACTTTGAGAACTTAAAGATCCTTAAGTGAGAAAAAGCTATTGAGTAATAAGGTAAAATGATTTTTCTATAGTAGACCGTGTTGTTACAGCAGACTATTTTCAAGTGGCCTGCTATCACTGGTATGCCAGTTTCAAACCTTTTGTTTTCGATTAAAAAAAAATCAACCAAAGCCAGCATTTTTAACATTTTTTGACAAGAAAATAATTACACGCACTGGGAATCAGCCCAAAATGCTATTTCATTATTCTATTCTGCTATGAATTGTATTCACTTATTTTCTTGCAATGTGCATATTTAAAATGAAGAGTTTATGAGCACTCATATAACATGATACCTGGATAGAGAGTTGAACATATATTTATTTTTTTATTACTAAAATAAAGATAAGGTCTCCATAGACTTTGAGTAAAAACCTGTGACAGATTTAATCCTCGTTTGTCCCCACCTTGGAAGTCTTGACAAGAGCTGACAAAAATTCAACACCGGTGGTGTGACAAAAAGAGATGCTCGACGACAGGAAATTGGTACACGGAAACCTACCTATGCAACACGAAATCTGAAAAATTTAAATGATGCAATACCTCTTTCCTATCATAACATAGGAAAATAAATGATGACTATAACAGTATGAGGTGCGTAACTGCATAGCAACATTGCTTTGACAGATCATCATGATCACTTATATTTTTCATCATATTCCCTATCTTTTCTAGTCTCCAGAACTCAGAGAGAATTTCCTGTGATCATCTCCCTCAGTGAGATTTTTATGTTCCCATCGACATAATAGATCCATATTTTGGTAGAATACTCAAATGATTAAGTGAGAGGAACCATTTGTCACTTAAATTTCAATTTTAACATCCCACATATACATTTCTTCTTTTGAAATTGGAATTGCAAATGTTAGAAGACTACTTTCAGAGTCATATGTGAATTTTTTTTCACATGAATCGATAGAAAACTTCTTTGGTCTATGCGTGGAATATGATCCAAATGTACAACACCCACAAACTTTAATTCTGACATCAATTGTCTGAGACCCACTTAGTTCAAAGTTTTGGGAATCTGAGTATATGTCGAATGCATCAATTGCACCACCAGAGTTGAACATCTTAATTAGTCCGATAGGAGCAAAGGAGATACCACATGCAATGTCCTGCACTCATGATAAATAAAATTGTTGAAAAACTAGCAAATTAAAATAACCCCCAAAAGAAGTAATTGACTTCTAAATCATTGCCTTTGTACCTCTCAAAGGAGAGCACTATTCTCTTACAACCATCTTGTTGAAGATGGCAACAAGAAATAGTGAAGGAGGCATCCTGAAACATCTTTCCTGATCCTAGTTGGAAAGTGATCACCTAAACTAGGTGGGGGCCACACAAGTGATTTTTGTCGCAAAGTCTATTTTTAGACTATGTCTATTTTTAGACATATGGATCATGGTCTATGAGTTGCGGGATTCTATTTGTGGATGGTTGGTCAAGTTGGTAAAAATAGATGGACCTCTATTTTTAGACATACTGGGCGGAGTCTATTTTTAGACTGCCAGTCTAAAAATAGATCAGTTGAATATTATTAGCTCTTAATAATATTTTGACTATAAACATTATCTTATCCTCTTGCAACACTTCAGTTCGAGCTACGGATGTGGCACATGCAGCTGACAGAATGAATTACGCTATTCCTAGGGTTTAGTTGAGCTATTGCATGGTTGACTTCAGTTAGAACTCATGTGGCAAAGTTTGGTGGAGTTGATGAGACAGTTGATGGAGTTGTGTTCGGTTTAACTTTGTTGAACTAGTTGTATTTAGTCTAATTGATAAATACACTAGTGATGAGTGGTGTGAATTAATTATTAATTAATTCACTAATTATTAACTCATAAATCAACTAAAGAATACATCAGTTAACTGCAGTGCATGGACAGTTCAGTGGAGACCAGTGTTAGAGGTGGGTGAAAGGGTGAGTCTACTATCGGTTGTGACTATAGCTGTGCATGAGATTTGCACACACATTGATTGAGATTGCCAATGAGGATTGTGCAGTACAAGACAAGGGGATTCGAACTTGGATCTCACAATTAACCATCTTGGATTGCGCAGTAGAGGCAGGCTAACAGGTGGAGGAGATTTGAACTTGTGACTTGTTCATATCTGAGCTTGTGTAGTGTGTAACAATTGGAGATAGTACTGAGAGCTTGTGAGGAGTTTGTGCTATGTATTGTTACATGTTCTCTATCATTATAATATACAGATAGTTGGGGGTTGTCAGTTGTAAGCTTTCCCCATTACATACTGTGTTGATATGTGTGATTGATTAATGTTTCAATGTGCACATGCGATTGTTTTTAATTCTGCAAATTGATGATCAATGGTAGAAGAGGTTATGTATTATGCATGAAGCTCAAATAGTGTGTAATCAGGATAATCTTGGTGAATAACTCATCTATTATTCAAATTTTTACATGGTATCAGAGCAAAGTTGATCATCGGATCTATTACAGTGATTACATTTTATTTCTTTAGGAAGAGTCTGTAAGAGGGCCAGGTAGCCTCTGGATTCATCCCTTCTTTGAAAGGTGAAATATCTAGTAAATGCCCCTACAGTCTATCTCTGTACTAGAAATACTTTGTTCTCACAAATTCAGATCAGAAGCGGTTGAGTTTTGAGCTGGTGGAATTCGAATTTGCAGTAGTGTTTTCTTGGTGTCGAAGTTGAGATGTCTTTCAACGGATTGTGATTGGAGTATTCCCTTGAAGGCAGCTCGAATTATATTGCATGGAAGGACAGGATGGAGGCGATGCTCGATGACAATGGGCTGAAGGAGTTCATAGATGCTGAAGTTCCAAAGCCTAGCGATACAGCCTTGGTTGAGGCTTGGCAAAAGAAGACAGCAAAGTGTCGAAGGATTCTGTTGGAGGGCATGAAGGATCACATAGCGTCCAGCCTGCATGGTAAGGCTTCTCCATTTTTGATGTGGAAAGCCTTGACAGATTTATTCCAAAGCAAGAGCGATCAGAGCAAGTTAGTGCTCAAGGATAAACTCAGGAACATTAAGATGGAGAAAGGAGACAGTATGCCCAAGTACCTCACGAAGTTCACCCAATGCAGGGATGAGATGGGAAGTGTGGGGGTGACTGTAGATGATGAGGACTTGGTGAGCTTGGCTCTCCTTGGTCTTCTGAAGAGTTGGCATTCCTATCAGGACTCTGTCAATGGTCGGGAGAAATCGCCAGGATGGGAGCGACTTTGGTCGGATCTTGTGCAAGAGGAGATAAGGCGGAGTACCAGGGATGGATCTTCATCAAAGGCATCTGATGAAGAGGATTGCGCTTTGGATGCCAAAGCAAGGAAGGGGAAGGGCAATAAGAATGCTTCTCAATCCAGTGCGGATGGTAAAGAGCGTGACATGTCCAAAGTGAAGTGTTTTCACTGTCACGAACATGGACATTACACCACGAATTGTCCACAAAAGAAGAAGAACAAGCAGGCTACTGTAGCTACATCTGGTGAGGCTCTTGCCTCACAATTTGAGCAGGAATTCTCATTGATCGCATGCATGGTGTCTATTGCATCGAGATCGGGGTGGTATTTTGATAGTGGCGCTTCCTTTCACATGACGGGAGATGTGAATCTTTTCAGTGACTTGGTGGAGAAAGATCTCCAGTTGCATGTTGAGTTGGGCGACAATGGACGATACAATGTGACTGGCATTGGTACCATAACCTTTCAGAGGGAGTCAGGTAAACTCATTCTTTTACAAGATGTAGTGCATGTTCCAGGTTTAAAGAAGAATTTGATCTCAGTCGCAATGTTAGAGGATAAAGGGTATGAAGTTGTCTTCAGTGAACGAAAAGTTTTCCTTCGACACAAGGCAACAGGACAAGTCAAGAAGGTTGGGATTCGAGCAAAGAATCTCTACAAACTTGAAGTAGATGGGATGTCTACGGAGCTTCCTACTGTTGGGAAGTGCAAGAAAGACATGCAATTGATGCTTGAGAGGGAGCAAGTTTTGCATGCAGGTAATAGTGAACCTCAGGATGTGGAGTAGCCACAAGATGAGGATCATGGAGTGGAAGAAACCACTCATGCAGAGAAATTTCATGCCAGATGGGTAGAGGGAGTGCATGCAGCTATACCACCAGGTGAGAGGTGGGGCGACATGCATGAATAATCCCAAGAGGAGATTTCTGGGTAGGATTCATGAGATGGTGTGGATCTCATGAATTGAACCTGGCTACGAGGTGCCCATAGCGCAGCAGTAGCATGATCAGTTGGATTGATGCAGGCAGATCAAAGTGACAGTGTCGGATACTGGAGCGCGAATCAGAGTTGACAGCAAGTGCAGAGTGCATGGGTGCAAGAGTTCAACAACGCAGTGGTTCCTGATGACATGTGCAATTGGGCCCAGCAGAAGTCGAATAATTTGATGATAGATGCATGGAGTTGCATGGCACATCATACTGATTGAGTTGTTTGGAGCATATTCAGTTTCATAGGAGTTGCAGAGCAGATGCATGGAGTTGCATGGCGCTTGTGAAGGTTGTAGGGCGAATGCATGGAGTTGCATGTCGCATGCAAAGACAGTGCTTTCTTGTTGAGAGGGAGTGTTGAAGATGGCAACAAGAAACAGTGAAGGAGGCATCCTGAAACATCTTTCCTGATCCTAGTTGGAAAGTGATCACCAAAACTAGGTGGGGGCCACACAAGTGATTTTTGTCGCAAAGTCTATTTTTAGACTATGTCTATTTTTAGACATATGGATCATGGTCTATGAGTTGCAGGATGCTATTTTTAGATGGTTGGTCAAGTTGGTAAAAATATATGGACCTCTATTTTTAGACATTGGGCGGAGTCTATTTTTAGACTGCCAGTCTAAAAATAGATCAGTCGAATATTATTAGCCCTTAATAATATTTGGACTATAAACATTATCTTATCCTCTTGGAGCACTTCAGTTCGAGCTACGGATGTGGCACATGCAGTTGACAGAAGGAATTATGCTATTCCTAGGGTTTAGTTGAGCTATTGCATGGTTGACTTCAGTTAGAACTCATGTGGCAGAGTTTGGTGGAGTTGATGAGACAATTGATGGAGTTGTGTTCGGTTTAACTTAGTTGAACTAGTTGTATTTAGTCTAAGTGATAAATACACTAGTGATGAGTGGTGTGAATTAATTATTAATTAATTCACTAATTATTAACTCATAAATCAACTAAAGAATACATCAGTTAACTGCAATGCATGGACAGTTCAGTGGAGACCAGTGTTAGAGGTGGGTGAAAGTGTGAGTCTACTATCAGTTGTGACTATAGCTGTGCATGATATTTGCACACACATTGATTGAGATTTCTAATGAGGATTGCGTAGTATAAGCCAAGGGGATTCGAACTTGGATCTCACAATTAACCATATTGGATTGCGCAGTAGAGGCAGTCTAACAGGTGGAGGAGATTTGAACTTATGACTTGTTCATTTCTGAGCTTGTGTAGTGTGTAACAATTGGAGATAGTACTGAGAGCTTGTGAGGAGTTTGTGCTATGTATTGTTACATGTTCTCTATCATTATAATATACAGATAGTTGGGGGTTTTCAACTGTAAGCTTTCCCCATTACATACTGTGTTGATATGTGTGATTGATTAATGTTTCAATGTGCGCATGCAATTGTTTTAATTCCGCAAATTGATGATCAATGGTAGAAGAGGTTATGTATTATGCATGAAGCTCAAATAATGTGTAATCAGGATAATCTCGGTGAATGACTCATCTATTATTCAAATTTATACACATCTTACAAAAACTTAAAAAGCACAGGTTTAAATGTTTATTTCTAACCTCTACGGGAGTCACCGTGTAAAGCTCATACTTGAGCGCTTTCAACGTAACAGGTACTGCAGCACATTTTGGAAGTCGAAAAAGCTCTCCTGTAAGAAGAAATAGTTCATGTTCAGACTGTCCATTTACCACATGTGAATGTAAAATAAATGGTGGAAACAGTGGAGAAAATATATAAAAAATTGTTTAAGAATACATAACAATGTTACCATACAAATCCAATTGCCTCAATTCTTTTTTTTTAGGAAAAATCTGGCTCAGATTTAGCATGTAACAATAATATTCAAAAAGCACTATTTCTCTTTGTCAATTGCCTAAAAGCCCAACAAATGAGCATTCTTTCAAATAGAATCATGTGATTTCAATCTGCTAGGGTATCCAAATATCTACATCTCAAGTTCAATTAGAAACCTCATTTACACTTAACCATGGCTTTGCATATTATTAAGGAAGACACCTGAATTGATGTCATTTTCCCAAAGGCTCAATAATATGAATTAAGGACTACTTCAAAACCACCCGTAAGTTGAAAAAACTTTGATATTGGTGCTTTGCATCGGTCTTAGGATCTATTTAAACTAAAATATGATTATACAAAATTTAAAGGAGTGTTAATAGGCACACTTGGAATATACTCCCAACTTCAAAGTCTTTTTATACTCTGTTGCAACTGATTTTAATTCAAAATTTAGTCACGTGGTAGGTTTGGATTATATTCCAACCTGTTTTTTTGTTGGAAATTTCTGATAATTTTGAACACACAAAGGAAATAAAACTTCCTCAACTCAACACAGAGATTTAATAATAATAGATGTGGACAGAGAGATGGAGTTAAACTCTATTTCATTAAACATAAAAACTGACTATTACAAAATACAATATTTCATTAGAACTATTGTGTTCTATATTACACAATACTCCTCACTGTGTTTTGCATTTGCTGTCTTCACACAATTTTGTGTTGCGGCAACACCCAGTCTTTTGTTGCGGCAACACACAGTCTCCTTTGTGGCAACACCCAGTCTCAATTGCGGCAACACATAGAGTGTTACTCTGTTGCTACAAACACAACTTCCTTTGTTGCTACACACACAGCGCCGGTTGCGGCAACACACAGAGTTTGCTTTGCTTCTACAAAACACATCACTTCAAGCTTTCTTTGTTTTCTGCTCTCTGTCTTTAACACACAGTCTCTACTCTGCTTCTACAGTTTTCAACCAAATCTCTAAAACAATTGCTGTCTATTACATATGATTAAAAAACTATATGACCTAAAACTTTTAAAATTCAAAAACTGTCCTTTCGCGCTTCTTTTCAAATGTTGTTAGGTGAGTGATGTTATGGCTGGAGGTAATGTGGTGCAGACCATGATTTGATGGATTGGAAGATGGCCGCGGCCATGCTGTTGTTGCAGGGATTCAAAATGAGAAATTTAATGTGCAGTTGAGTGTGAAAATAGATCAAGACTTTGCTACTCTTGTCAAATCAAACATTTGAATTTATGTCCCTCTTCTGTTCTGTTTGCAGTTGGGATTAATTTCCAACACTCCCCTTTAATTACAACTGTTGTTCACTTGCATACCGAGACACCCTCTGATATAATTAAATCTTTTCTGCCCCAATGGTTTTGTCAGTATGTCAGCAAACTGCTCCTCTATTCTGCAATGCTTCAGAACAATTTGTCCATTGCTCACTAACTCTCTGATGTAGTGATACTTGGCATCAATATGTTTCGTTCTCTTGTGAAACACTAAATTCTTTGACAATGTTATTGTTGAGCTATTATCACAATAAATTTTTGTGCCATTTACCTGTTCATGACACAAGCTCCTCAAAATTCTTCTCATCCAAACCACTTGACATGCTGCTGCTGTAGCTGCCACATAATCTGTCTCTGCTGTTGATAAAGCCACAATTGGGTGTTTCTTGGAAGCCCATGAAATGGCTTCTGATCCCATATGAAAAAAATATCCAGAGGTGCTCTTCCTATCATCTATACTTCCAGCCCAATCACTATCAGTATAACCAATCAATTCAAAATTTTCTGAAGATGTATATAAAATACCATACCTTTGTGTTCCTTTCACATACCTCATAATTCTCTTTGCTGCTTGCCAATGTGTCTCCTTTGGTCTTTCCCATGAATCTGGAAATTAAACTCACAGAATGCATAATATTCGGCCTAGTTTCTTTCAAATACATGAGGCTACCAACTATGCTCTTGTACAAACTTGGATCAAAATCCTTGTTGTTGTCTTCTTTGCTCAACTTCAACCCCATGACAGTTGGAGTTACAATTTCCTTGTTGTTCTGCATGTTGAATCTTTTCAACACTTTTTCAACATATTTTTCTTGGGAGATAAAAAACCCATTTTCACTTTGCTCTACTTCTATTCCAAGAAAATATCTCAGAAAACCTAAATCAATCATTTCAAATTCACTCTTCAAGACTGCTTTAAAATCAGCAATGAGAGAAATTTCATTGCTAGTAAAGATTAAATCATTTACATATAAAACAACAATAAGAATCTTACCATCATTTTCTTTTATGTAGAGTTGAGGTTCTCCATCAGATTTCTCAAATCCATTTTCAGTCAAGTAAGCATCTATCCTGTTGTACCATACTCTTGGTGCTTGCTTCAGCCCATAAAGAGTTTTCTTCAACTTCCACACTTTGTGCTCTTCGCCTTCAATCTCACAGCCTAGAGGTTGTTCAACATATACCTCTTATTTTGACACTCCATTTAGGAATGCAGACTTCACATCCATTTGGTAAACCTTCCACTTGTGTTGTGCTACTATGGACAACACTGCTCTTATTTTTTCCATCCTTGCAACCAATGCGAAAGTTTCCTCATAATCTCTTCCTTGTTGCTGCTTGTAGCCTTTGACAACAAGTCTTGCTTTGTGCCTTTCAATCTTGCCTTTAACATTTCTCTTGGTCTTATAGACCCATTTTAATCCAATGACTTCTTTACCTTTAGGGAGGTCCACTAACTCCCATGTATTACTCTTTTCTATTGCACCAATCTCTTTGTTCATTGCTTCAATCCATTTTTTCTTCTTTTACAGCATCTTCAAAATGAATTGGGTCATCAACATGAAAATACAAAGCAAATAAAGAGTTCAGACCAACATTATCATTTAGCTCTTCTTGCTCATAAATCTCACTAAGATTTCTGAATCTAAGTCTTCTTGGTGTGCTTGGAGTTCCACTTGAACTCGAGCGAGTTTCAGTTCCTTATGGTGTGCTTGAAGAAGCACTTGATTTCTCAAGGATTTTTTGTTTCTAGCTTGTGGTGTGGTTTGTTGTGCTTGTGGTGGTGGAGGAGGAGCCACCAAGGAGGGATTATTTTCTACTATCCCTTCCTCTTCTTCTTCGTGAGACACACATATCTTCACATTAATTGTTTTCTCTAAGCTTCCATCCCAAGCTTCCTCTTCAATAAATTGCACATCTCTGCTAATTATAACTTTCTTGGTGGATGGATTATAGACTTTGTATGCCTTGGACTCATCACTGTATCCAACAAAGATACATTTATGCCCCTTGATGTCAAGATTATTTCTCAATTGATCTAGGACATGTGCATAAGCCACACATCCAAAAACTTTCATGTGAGTGACAAACTTCTTTGTTCCACTCCATATTTCTTCCAGAACTCTATTCATGAGAGCTTTAGTTGGGCATCTATTTAAGATATACGCTGCACAATTGACAGCTTCAGCCCAATACTCATTTGGAAAGTGTTTTGCCTTCAACATACTTCTGACCATGTCCATGATGGTCCTATTCTTCCTTTCTGCAACACCATTTTGCTGTGGTGTGTACCTTGTGTTAAACTTCTTGTGGATCCCATTTTCTCTGCAAAAACGTAGAAATTATTTGGAGATGTATTCTCCAACTCTGTCAGTTCTTAGCACTTTGATGTAGTGCCCACTCTGCTTCTTAATAAGAGATTTGAAGTGGCAGAACTGTTCAAGCATTTCACTCTTCTTTTTCAAGAAATACACCCATGTCTTTCTGGTGTAGTCATCTATGAATGTCAAAACATATTTGCTTCCAGCTAAAGATGGCGTTTGTATTGGTCCACACAAATCTGAGTGGACAATCTCTAAGGGTCTGTTTTTCCTTATAGTCTTCCCTACTGGAAAGCTTTCTCTATGTTGTTTGCCTAAGATGTAGCCTTCACATAGGTTGTCCGGTTTCTCAATCAATGGTAATCCCTTTACCATTCCCTTTCTGTGCAACAAGTTCAGGCCTCCAAAATTGAGATGTCCAAATCTCAAGTGCCATAACCAGTTTTCATATTTCACTTCCTCTTGAAAGACTTCTTTTGTTATAGCTACTACATTTCTTCTTTCCTTCAATTCTATTCTGAGCTTGAGAGGAAACATCCTATTGCTTTCCATCTGCACCTCTACAATGTCTTTCTTTCTTGGAGGTATGTCCATGATTGTGCATACATCATCTTTAAAGAATACATTGTAGCCCTTGTTTATGAGTTGTCCAATGCTCAAAATATTACATTTCAAGCCAGGTACATAATATACATCTGGCACAAATTTTTGTTCTCCTTTTCTTGTCAGGATACTTACTCTTCCTTTCCCCATGACAGAGACCTTACTGTCTGTCCCTATTTTTACTTTAGATTTAACATTTTCATCAAGATTGGAAAACATTGCTATGTTTCCAGTCATGTGGTTACTACAACTTGAGTCTAAGAACCATACATCATCTTGTCTATCTTGTGCTACATTACATGTTAACAATACATTCTTCTGGTTTTTTTCTTCTTTTGTAAAATTAACATTCTTCCTATTATTCATGTCATTTTTCTTTTTCCTACATTCATTGGCACAGTGCCCATATTTCTTGCAATAATGACATTGGACTTGGGATTTATCATATCTTTGTCCATGTGTTTGATTTTCGCTTGAGCCTTCATTATGGTTTTGATTGCTGCCCCTTCCACTCGTGCTTGCAGGCTTGTTTCTTCCTCTGTTTTGGCTTCTGAATCTTCCTCGGTTGTTTGATCTTCCTTGACCTCTGTTTTGGCCAAAAGACATTTGAGTCTTGAAGGCTTGTTCCAATGAGGAATCTATTCCTCTGTTCAGTCTGTGTTCAAGAGACATGAGGGATGCACTAAGCTCATCCACTATATAAAGTGAAAGATCCTTTGTCTCTTCTATTGCCACTACTATGGCATCAAATCTTGAGGGTAGACTTCTCAAGATTTTCTCCACTATTCTTCTCTCTTCAAGTGTCTCTCCATGATAACTTATCTGGGTAACCAACCCAATAACATGAGCGAATAATGCGTCTACAGTGTCAGACTATTTCATACAGAGAGTTTCAAAATATTTCCTCAACATCTGCAGCTTTGATATCTTCACCTTCTCCATGCCTTGATAGGCCATTTTGAGAATATCCCATGCATCCTTGGACCTCTTAATTGTTTAAATCCTTGGGAAAATACTCTCATGCACTGCTTGATAGAGATAGAAGAGGGCTTTGGAGTCCTTCTTCCTATTTCTCTTCAACAAATCCTTTTCTACCTGTGTTAAGGCATTGAACGCATTTTCATCTATTGGTTCTTCTAAACCATATTCAACTAGCTCCCATAAATCTTAAGAGGCAAATAGGACTCTCATTGTCATTGCCCAATAGTCATAGTTCTTCCCATTGAACTATGGGAGTTGAGTATTCCCTATACTCGTGCTTGTGCTGGATCTTTCCATGGCTAGCTTTCTGAACTATGCTTTTAAACTTGACTGTGTTTCCAAACAAACTTTCTAACTAACTTGCTGAAACCTTCACTCTGCTGGAGAACTGCTTCAACAAACTCTTTCTTCTTCCTTCAGCTTCTTTGACAACTTTCAAAGAGCTTGGACTAGCTCAGATACTAAGTTGAAAATTTTTGATAATTTCGAAAACACAGAGGAAATAAAACTTCCTCAACTCAACACAGAGATTTAATAATAAAATATGTGGACAGAGAGATGGAGTAAAACTCTATTTCATTAAAAATAAAAGTTGACTATTACAAAATACAATCTTTCATTAGAACCACTGTGTTCTGAATTACAAAATACTCCTCACCGTGCTTTTCATTTGCTATCTTCACATAGTTTTATGATGCAGCAACACCCAGTCTTCTATTGCAGCAACACACAGTATCCTTTGCAGCAACACCCAGTCTCAGTTGCGGCAACACAAAAATCCAATTACGGCAACACATAGAGTGTTACTCTGCCGCTACAAACACAAATTCCTTTGCAGCTTCACACACAAGATCAGTTGCGGCAACACACAGTCTTAGTTGTGGCAACACACAGAGTTTGCTCTGCTGCTACAAAACACAACGCTTCAATATTTCTCTGTTTTTTGCTCTTTGTCTTTAACAAACAGTCTCTACTCTGCTTCTGCAATTTTCAACTAACTCTCTAAAACTACCGTTGTTTATTACATATGATAAAAAAACTATATGACCTAAAAATTTTAAAATTCAAAAAATGTCCTTTCGTGCTTCTTTTCAAATGTTGTTAGGTGAGTGATGTTACAACGGGAGGTAATGTGGTGCAGACCACGATTTGATGAATCGCAATATGGCCGTGGCCATGCTACTGATGTAGGGATTCAACCCCAGAAATTTAATGTGCGGTTGAGTGTGAAAATTGATCAAGACTTTGTTGTTCCCGTCAAATCAAAAATTTGAATTTATGTCCTTCTTCTGTTCTGTTTGGATTTGGAATTAATTTCCAAAATTTTTATACTCTATTAATTTTAATTCAAAATTAATCAGGAGGTGCACTTGGATTATATTCCCATTTTTATACTTTGTGCAACTGATTTTAATTCACAATGAGTCTGACATCTCTGCCTTTGCAAAATAAGATAAGTAGAAACAACAGAAACATCTTTTAAAATTAAGATCTACAAAATAAGATAAGTAGAAACAACTTTTAAAAGTACCAGAAGGGCAGCTTCAGATTCCATAGAGCACTAGAATCTATAGGATTTACCCAAAATCCTAGCTGGGAATAATATCAAAAAAACACTAACAGAATGGTGTGATCTGTTTTTGAAAAGTGGTCCTTCGCCTATAATAATATGATTAAGAAAGTGCTATATGCTTGTCAATAATAGCCCTTATATAGATAGGGTAGCAAGCTATTTGCGAAGATTTATCACATCATAATAAATATAGAAGAGAAAAGATTCTTGCCTATTCTATGAACGTAGATTACAGTATCTCCATTCCAACCAACACCATCAATTGTGGAAGGAAGTCAACATCTCGAGCATGCACACTACCACTTAAGGTCATCAGAGATGAATCATGAATATGATTCTTCTTTTCAACTTTGCACCATTCTGCTCCTTGGAAATTAAAGATACCGAGTACTCCAGTAAAATTGTTTAGGTTCGATATTTTCAGCAAGCTAAAAAGACAAATGTTCATTTGGGTTAAAAAATAAAAAATACATAGCACAATACGGTTAAGATAATTTTACATGTTAATAACCCAATTACTCTGACATAGAACTCCATCTTTTCCCGTCTCTGGCTGGATCTACGAAGAGACAGTCCCGTGTCGGACTTCTAGGCAATTGCACTAGATTTTTCAGAAGATCAAAGTTGTGAATCCCTGGCTTGTCACTGATATTATAGAAGGCCAACAAAAAAATGTTTTTAGAAATGATTCAAATCCCTCCCTTACCAAAGATTATATAAAAAGGGGGAAAAGAAAGGTGATTGCACACTAGAAAAACTACTTTGACTACCAAACTATCCCTACAACTCAAACATAAAGAAAAGTTGAAATTTTACCTGACATATTGGGAAGTTAACCAACGCAATATAAAATCAAAAGCACAATGGATTTTTGATTAAATGGATTTTTCTAACTAAAAATGTCTTGCATTTGGGTTTTTTTTGCAGCCACAGCCCAGACAATTGAGCGTAAAGGTGTACCTAATATTTTCTGGAACTGAGTAGTGTAAAGGCGTACCTAAGAGGTAGTGACATTTTTGGAACTGAGCGACGTTCTTTCTGAACCTGAGCAATATCCTTCCTTTAACAACGAGTCTCCTAGTTCGCCTCTACCAGCCGGTCTCCTAGTCTGCCTGTATCTACTTTACCAATAGGTCTCCTTGTTTAGGTATCTCACTTATAGACGAAAAGATGCCACTTGGATATTGTGGACACATGTGGGGGATTGTGTAGAAGTCTCAGATAGTAGAATTGACAACTTGCCACATGCAATACAATATGCAGGGTAATTAAAAATTTTGATATAGAAAGGGATATAGAAAGTCCAACAATGTAGAAATTAAAATTTTTGGATAAGGAAAGTGACACTAATTCCAAACTTTGGATATCGAAACTTTGGAAATGAAAATTGAAGTTATGTCACTTGCAGACTTAGGTTATCTCAAAACTTTTTGGTTCCCTGCTGAATTAACTTTGGTTATGTATTATTCGGTTATGGAGACATTTCTTTGAGGGACCATAGGGTTCGAATAAAAGATCTATTTTAAAATATTGGTTAAATTTTGTGAACCCGAAGTGCCATCCAAAAAGTTTTGTTAAAATTTACTTAAAACAATCAATCAACGCATAATATGAATTCAACAATCGATCGCTATAATCACTCTTTTACCGTAGGCTAAGACTAATAACTATAACTATGAAACTCAGATCTACTTGTACGAATTTTATCCAATACAAAATGAAGGGTAAGAAAAATTTCTGAAACTTGTTGATGGTAAGAAGCGTTCCTATATAAACAAATGAATATGAAACTCAAATTGAAACTTGAATGTGTAAGGAAATGAAAAACATAGTATGTTCGGTGATTGTATGGGCAACTATCAAGGCCACATTATTTTTATGCCCATGAATATTATTTTCGTGTTTCACTTACGAATTTTTGTACAATATTTTCTTTTGAATTGTATAATATCTTTTAATAACATTATTAGTTAAATAAAAACTTTTACTAGAAAGTATTAACATTTATTTATGTTATTTAAATTCAAGTTAAAATTGGTATAATTTTAATAAATACAAATACGTAGTAGTTTATGGAATATTTTATATAGTTTATTATATTTTTTAAATTGTATAATATCATTTGACTATATTATTATTTAAATAACATATTAACTTTGAATTATAGATTTAAAATAATCGTTTTAAAAAATGTAGTTTATTAAATATATATTTTTAAATTGTATAATTGGAAATAGTTCATGTTGAGACTGTCCATTTACCAAATGTGAATGTAAAATAAATGGTGGAAATAGTGGAGAAAATATATAAAAAATTGTTTAAGAATACATTGTACAAATCCATTTGCCTCAATACTTTTTTTAAAGAAAAATCTGGCTCAGATTTAGCATGTAACAATAATATTCACAAAGCACTATTTCTCTTTATCAATTGCCTAAAAGCCCAACAAATGAGCTTTTTTTCAAATAGAATCATGTGATTTCAGTCTGCTAGGGTATCTAAATATCTACATCTCAAGTTCAATTAGAAACCTTATTTACACTTAACCATGGCTTTGCATATTATTAAGGAAGACGCCTGAATTAATGTCATTTTTCCAAAGGCTCAATAATATGAATTAATGACTACTTCAAAACCTCCCGTAAGTTGAAAAAACTTTGATATTGGTGCTTTGCATTGGTCTTAGGATCTAGTTAAACTAAAATATGATTATACAAAATTTAAAGGAGTGTCAATAGGCACACATGGAATATAATCCCAATTTCAAAGTCTTTTTATACTCTGTTGCAACTAATTTTAATTCAAAATTTAGTCAGGAGGTAGGTTTGGATTATATTCCAACTTATTTTTTTGTTGGAAATTTCTGATAATTTTGAACACAGAGAGGAAATAAAACTTCCTCAACTCACCACAGAG
Organism: Pinus albicaulis; assembly: GCA_034641835.2. Lineage (NCBI taxonomy): Eukaryota > Viridiplantae > Streptophyta > Pinopsida > Pinales > Pinaceae > Pinus > Pinus albicaulis. The sequence goes on along the minus strand of CM076578.1, from coordinate 403,414,256 downwards.
AGTTAATAATAATAGACGTGGACAAAGAGATGGAGTAAAACTCTATTTCATTAAACATAAAAACTGACTATTACAAAATACAATATTTCATCAGAACTACTGTGTTCTATATTACAAAATACTCTTCATTGTGTTTTTCATTTGATGTCTTCACACAATTTTGTGTTGCGGCAACACCCAGTCCTCTGCTGCGGCAACACACATTCTCCTTTGCGACAACACCCAATCTCAGTTGCGGCAACACACAGATCTAGTTGAAGCAACACACAGAGTGTTACTCTGTTGCTACAAACACAACTTCCTTTGCTGCTACACACACAACACCAGTTGCAGCAACACACAGAGTGTTACTCTATTTCTACAAACACAGATTCCTTTGATGCTATAGACACAGCGCCAATTGCGGCAACACACAGTCTTAGTTGTGGCAACACACAGAGTTTTCTCTGCTGCTACAAAACACATCACTTCAAGCTTTCTCTGTTTTTTGCTCTCTGTCTTTAACACACAGTCTCTACTATGCTTTTACAGTTTTCAACCAACTCTCTAAGACTACTGCTGTCTATTACATATGATAAAAAAACTATATGACCTAAAATTTTTAAAATTCAAAAAACTGTCCTTTCGTGCTTCTTTTCAAATGTTGTTAGGTGAGTGATGTTATCACTGGAGGTAACGTGGTGCATACCATGATTTGATGGATCGGAAAATGACTGCGGCCATGCTGTTGATGCAGGGATTCAAACTGAGAAATTTAATGTGCAACTTTGATATCTTCACCTTCTCCATGCCTTGATAGGTCGTTTTGAGAATATCCCATGCATCCTTGGACCTCTTAATTGTTGCAATCCTTGGGAAAATACTCTCATGCACTGCTTGATAGAGATAGAAGAGGGATTTGGAGTCCTCCTTCCTATTTCTCTTCAACAAATCCTTTTCTACTTGTGTTAAGGCATTGAACGCATTTTCATCTGTTAGTTCTTCTAAATCATCTTTAACTAGCTCCCATAAATCTTGAGAGGCAAACAAGTCTCTCATTGTGATTGGCCAGTAGTCATAGTTCTTCCCATTGAACTGTGGGAGTTGAATATTCCCTATACTCGTGCTTGTGCTGGCTCCTGCCATGGCTACCTTTCTGAACTATGCTTTTAAACTTGACTGTGTTTCCAAACAAACTTTCTAACTGACTTGTTGAAACCTTCATTCTGCTGGAGAACTGCTTCAACAACTCTTTCTTCTTCCTTCAGCTTCTTTGAAAACTTTTAAAGAGCCTGGACTAGCTCTAATACCAAGTTGAAAATTTCTGATAATTTCGAACACACAGAGGAAATAAAACTTCCTCAACTCAACACAGAGATTTAATAATAAAAGATGTGGACAGAGAGATGGAGTAAAATTCTATTTAATTAAACATAAAATTTGACTATTACAAAATACAATATTTCATTAGAACTACCATGTTCTGGATTACAAAGTGCTCCTCACTGTGATTTTCATTCGTTCTCTTCACATAGTTTTATGTTGCAGAAACACCCAGTCTTCTATTGCGGCAACATACAGTCTCCTTTGCAGCAACACCCAGTCTCAGTTGCAGCAACACACAGATCCAATTATGGCAACACATAGAGTGTTACTCTGCTGCTACAAACACAACTTCCTTTGCTGCTACACACACAACACCAGTTGCGGCAACACACAGTCTTAGTTGTGGCAACACACAGAATTTTCTCTGCTGCGAAAAAACACAATGCTTCAATATTTATCTGTTTTTTGCTCTCTATCTTTAACAAACAGTCTCTACTCTGCTTATGTAGTTTTCAACTAACTCTCTAAAACTACCGCTATTTATTACATATGATAAAAAAACTATATGACTTAAAATTTTTAAAATTCAAAAACTGTCCTTTCGCGCTTCTTTTCAAATGCTGTTAGGTGAGTGATGTTACAACAAGAGGTAACGAGGTGCAGACCACGATTTGATGAATTGGAAGATGGTTGTGGCCATGCTGCTAATGTAGGGATTCAAACCCAAAAATTTGATGCATGGTTGAGTGTGAAAATAGATCAAGACTTTGCTGCTCCCGTCAAATCAAAAATTTGAATATCTGTCCTTGTTCTGTTTTGTTTGGAGTTGGAATTAATTTCCAACATTTTTATACTCTATTGATTTTAATTCAAAATTAATCAGGAGGTGCACTTGGATTATATTCCCGTTTTTATACTCTGTGCAACTGATTTTAATTCACAATGAGTCTGACATATGTGCCTCTGCAAAATAAGATAAGTAGAAACAACAGAAACATCTTTTAAAAGTAAGATCTACAAAATAAGATAAGTAGGAACCGCTTTTAGAAGTACCAGAAGGGAAGCTTCAGATTCCATAGAGCACTAGAATCTATAGGATTTACCCAAAATCCTGGCTGGGAGTAATATTAAAAAAACACTAACAGAATGGTGTGATCTGTTTTTGAAAAGTGGTCCTTCGCCTATAATAATATGATTAAGAAAGTGCTATATGCTTGTCAATAGTAGCCCTTATATAGATAGGGTAGCAAGTTGTTTGCAAAGATTTATCACATCATAATAAATATATAAGAGAAAAGATTCTTGCCTATTCTATGAACGTAGATTACAGTATCTCCATTCCAACCAACACCAGCAATTGTGGAAGGAAGTCAACATCTCGAGCATGCACACTACCACTTAAGGTCATCGGAGATGAATCGTGAATACGATTCTTCTTTTCAAATTTGCACCATCCTACTCCTTGGAAATTAAAGATACCGAGTACTCCAGTAAATTTGTTTAGGTTCGATATTTTCAACAAGCTAAAAAGACAAATGTTCATTTGGGTTAAAAAAATAAAAAATACATAGCACAATACGGTTAAGATAATTTTACATGTTAATAACCAAATTACTCTGACATAGAACCCCACCTTTTCCTGTCTCTGGCTGGATCTACGAAGAGACAGTCCCGTGTCGGACTTCCAGGCAATTGCACTAGATTTTTCAGAAGATGAAAGTTGTGAATCCCTGGCTTGTCACTGATATTATAGACGGCCAAGAAAACAATGTTTTTAGAAATGATTCAAATCCCTCCCTTATCGAAGATTATATAAAAAGGGGGAAAAGAAAGGTGATTGCACACTAGAAAAAATACTCTGACTACCGAACTATCCCTACAACTCAAACATAAAGAAAAGTTGAAATTTTACCTGACATACTGGAAAGTTAACCAGCTCAATATAACATCAAAAGCACAATTGACGCAGAGGCGTCCAAAGATATCTGAATTCAAATTCAGATCCAAAACTGCAAAGGCGGTTATGAAAACAGTTACGCAACTTAGGGCAAAAATTAGTTTAAAAAAACCGATTCTTGGTCCCTGAAAAACATATAAAGAAAGAACCCTGTAGTATGAGGGGGAGATAGGAGAGCGAATGCAATGTAGTCACCGGAGAAATGAATTACTGAGGCTGAAATGCCTCAGATGTAGTCGTGCATTTGTATTATAATAGAATATGGCGTTATCTGAACTTTTCTGTGTAACGAATTTATGGTTTGCTAATGTTTTAAGTTTTTGTGTTGAATTATGTTTTTATGGTTTGAATGGTCCGCCATCGATCACCACGAGGGACAATGGTGATCCAGCGGAAGAGTGATATAAAATGAATATTGTATGGTGGATTTAAAATTTGCATGGCAGGCAGGACTGGGAACCTGTGAGAAAAATTGGATCAAAGGCGTGAAACGGAAAGGCAGATTCGAAGTGATCGAATGAAGGTTGAAGAAGCGGATTAAGAATCGGTGGCAATCGATTCATATCATGCAGAGAATGAAGACCGTGGTTGAACACCATAGTTAGAAGAGCGATTTTTGCCAGACAAAACCACCTTTTGAATTTCGGTTGGAAGCGTGTGCAGGTGGTCCAGTTCCGTGGTTAAAGGTAACGGTTTGCGTTGTTTTGTTTAACCACTTCCAACGAATGTTAATATTATGAACTATGGTTGTAAGTTTGGACTTAAAACATAAATTGAATGCGTTGAATGGGAATGCCGAATGCTGAGAAATCGGTCAGGCAGTGAAATGGTAGTCCAGATATAAACTCTGTGAATCGAAGTCAAAGAACGTAGCAGAGCGTGAATCCGTTAGAGTTTGAACGTTTCCAGCAGTTCCGCGTAGAAGTTGTTTGCCTGGAATGCAATCAGCGCGATATCCACCCGAATGGGTTGGTGATAAATCCGATGGTCTTCGTGTCCACAAGCTGCGTCGAGATTAATGGAGGGTTCAATATAAATCGTGTTAAAAGAGAGAAGACAAGGGTTGCAAAGAATTCCGATTCCTGTGGTTGCACACGGAGATGGAGGTTTCTCCATCGAGCGCAATAGAATATCCGTGGTTTAAAAATGTGTTTAACACAGATCTCTGTTTTGTTATTTAATATGAGACCTGGAAGAGTTCCTTTTCAATACAACCGGAATTTTAATGTTTATGCTCGATTTAGTTGATTCTGAGATATTCGAATGATTTGGTTTGAAGGTGGACCAGTGTTGAAGATTGCATCGGAGTGGCGCAGCGGCAGCCGAGTGGGCCATAAGGTCCCAAGATCGAGTTTTGGAGCGATAAATCTGCAGTTTTGAGTTTGCAGGTGCGTTTTGTTTAACCGAAAGGTGAATTCTGCCCTGTGGCAGATTCACTTTTCGTCAAGTGGTATCAAAGCAGGAAAAGATTTCCTGTGGAAAGAAATTTTGTGTGCGAAGAAAGAAGGAGTTTGCGTACAGAGGAAAAAGAGGTACAATTTTATGAAGTTTTGTTAAGCTTGTGATTTTTGAGTTTCGTGAAGGTAGCAGCAGGAGAAGGTGAGAAGACGCAGCGACCTAGAGCAGGAGTGCTCAATTGGTTCGAGAGGACCAGAGATGCCAAAAGACTAAGCTCAGGAGGGAAGCTTGGTGAGGTATCTGGTAGCAGGGAGGACTGCTATTGCAGAGGTTTCGTTGCAGCTCACAAAGAACAATTCCACAGAGGACGTGAGTAGAATTGTTCAGGAGATGTTGATACAAGAAGATCACAAGGAGCAGTTCCACAGAAGAATTGCTGACAACGGTAGAAGCCATATGACCAGGAGGTCATAAATTTTTTGTGCCTCGTGAGTCTGATGCAGGGGCGTCCAAAGATATCTGAATTCAAATTCAGATCCAAAACTGCAAAGGCGGTTATGAAAACAGTTACGCAACTTAGGGCAAAAATTAGTTTAAAAAAACCGATTCTTGGTCCCTGAAAAACATATAAAGAAAGAACCCTGTAGTATGAGGGGGAGATAGGAGAGCGAATGCAATGTAGTCGCCAGAGAAATGAATTACTGAGGCTGAAATGCCTCAGATGTAGTCGTGCATTTGTATTATAATAGAATATGGCGTTATCTGAACTTTTCTGTGTAACGAATTTATGGTTTGCTTATGTTTTAAGTTTTTGTGTTGAATTCTTTTTTTATGGTTTGAATGGTCCGCCATCGATCACCACGAGGGACAATGGTGATCCAGCGGAAGAGTGATATAAAATGAATATTGTATGGTGGATTTAAAATTTGCATGGCAGGTAGGACTGGGAACCTGTGAGAAAAATTGGATCAAAGGCGTGAAACGGAAAGGCAGATTCGAAGTGATCGAATGAAGGTTGAAGAAGCAGATTAAGAATCGGTGGCAATCGATTCATATCATGCAGAGAATGAAGACCGTGGTTGAACACCATAGTTAGAAGAGCGGTTTTTGCCAGACAAAACCACCTTTTGAATTTCGGTTGGAAGCGTGTGCAGGTGGTCCAGTTCCGTGGTTAAAGGTAACGGTTTGCGTTGTTTTGTTTAACCACTTCCAACGAATGTTAATATTATGAACTATGGTTGTAAGTTTGGACTTAAAACGTAAATTGAATGCGTTGAATGGGAATGCCGAATGCTGAGAAATCGGTCAGGCAGTGAAATGGTAGTCCAGATATAAACTCTGTGAATCGAAGTCAAAGAACGTAGCAGAGCGTGAATCCGTTAGAGTTTGAACGTTTCCGACGGTTAGGTGAAGTTGTTTGCCGGAATGCAATCAGCGCGATATCCACCCGAATGGGTTGGTGATAAATCCGATGGTCTTCGTGTCCACAAGCTGCGTCGAGATTAATGGAGGGTTCAATATAAATCGTGTTAAAAGAGAGAAGACAAGGGTTGCAAAGAATTCCGATTCCTGTGGTTGCACACGGAGATGGAGGTTTCTCCATCGAGCGCAATAGAATATCCGTGGTTTAAAAATGTGTTTAACACAGATCTCTGTTTTGTTATTTAATATGAGACCTGGAAGAGTTCCGTTTCAATACAACCGGAATTTTAATGTTTATGCTCGATTTAGTTGATTCTGAGATATTCGAATGATTTGGTTTGAAGGTGGACCGGTGTTGAAGATTGCATCGGAGTGGCGCAGCGGCAGCCGAGTGGGCCATAAGGTCCCAAGATCGAGTTTTGGAGCGATAAATCTGCAGTTTTGAGTTTGCAGGTGCGTTTTGTTTAACCGAAAGGTGAATTCTGCCCTGTGGCAGATTCACTTTTCGTCAACAATGGATTTTTCTAGCTAAAAATGTCTTGCATTTGGGTTTTTTTTGCAGCCACAACCCAGACAATTAAGTGTAAAGGTGTACCTAATATTTTCTGGAACTGAGTAGTGTAAAGGTGTACCTAAGAGGTAGTGACATTTTTGGAACTGAGCGACGTTCTTTCTGAACCTGAGCAATATCCTTCCTTTAACAACGGGTCTCCTAGTTCACCTCTACCAGCCGATCTCCTAGTCTGCCTGTATCTACTTTACCAACGGGTCTCCTTGTTTAGGTATCTCACTTATAGACAAAAAGTTTCCACTTGGATATTGTGGACACACGTGGGGGATTGTGTAGAAGTCTCAGATAGCAGAATTGACAACTTGCCACATGCAATACAATATCTAGGGTAATTAAAAATTTTGATATAGAAAGGGATATAGAAAGTCCAATAATGTATAAATTAAAATTTTTGGATAAGGAAAGTGACACTAATTCCAAATTTTGGATATCAAAACTTTGGAAATGAAAATTGAAGTTATGTTATTTGCAGACTTAGGTTATCTCAAAACTTTTTGGTTCCTCGCTGAATTAACTTTGGTTATGTATTATTTGGTTATGGAGACTTTTCTTTGAGGGACGAGAGGGTTCCCATAAAAGATCTATTTTAAAATATTAGTTAAATTTTGTGAACCTGAAGTGCCATCCAAAAAGTTTGGTTAAAATTTACTAAAGACAATCAGTGAACGCAAAGTAATATGAATTCAGCGATCGATCGCTATAATCACTCTTTTACCGTAGGCTAAGACTAATAACTACAACTATGAAACTCAGATCTACTTGTACGAATTTTATCGAATACAGAATGAAGGGTAAGAAAAATTTCTGAAACTTGTTGATGGTAAGAAACGTTCCTATATAAACAAATGAATATGAAACTCAATTGAAACTTGAATGTGTAAGGAAATGAAAAACATAGTATGTTCGGGGATTGTATGGGCAACTATCAAGGCCACAGTATTTTTATGCCCATGAATATTATTTTCGTGTTTCACTTACGAATTTTTGTACAATATTTTCTTTTGAATGGTATAATATCTTTTAATAACATTATTAGTTAAATAAAAACTTTTACTAGAAAGTATTAACATTAATTTATGTTATCTAAATTCAAGTTAAAATTGGTATAATTTTAATAAATACAAATACGTAGTTTATGGAATATTTTATATAGTTTATTATATTTTTTAAATTGTATAATATCATTTAACTATATTATTATTTAAATAACATATTAATTTTGAATTATATATTTAAAATAATCGTTTTAAAAAATGTAGTTTATTAAATATATATTTTTAAATTTTATAATATCATTTAACAATACTTTAATTTTAAATATATATTTAAAATAATGATTTGATTTTTAAAATTGTTATTATTAAAATTTTAATTAATATTAAGAAATTTAAAATTATTTAAAATTTATTTTTACAATATTGCAATCTATATTTTTTTCTAAGATAAATAAAATAAAACATTTCAATTATTTTTTAATTAATTGTAATATTTTTATTTGAGAGTGCAAGCATCTGTGATCCATAATATATTAGATTATAAATCTTCCGGGAAATCACATGATAATCTAATATTTTTATTTATTGATTTTTCTAAATATTTTGAAATATTAAAAAATATATAAATATTGTTTATATCATATTAATAATAAATAATTCTATTTTTGAATATTTCAAAAAGTTTTTGAATATATTTATTTAGATTTATATATTCATTTAAAAACGTATATATTGTTTTATTTATTTTGTTTTCTTAATAATTTTATATTCAATTTCTCCTCTGTATGATTTCTGATCACTATTTTACATTTTTCTTGGTATCATTAGTTAAGATTTATGTCTTTAAAGATGGCTGAAGTGTTCACTCTAATTGTTGGTATCTCAACAAGAAAAACCCAGTTTCCCACAAATTGTCGTCAATATATTTCATCTCTATTTTATGTAATTATTATTATTCTAAAGAAAAACCCCTTTTTATCCTAAATTCTTAATAACATGTCACTTTTAACGCCCTTTACTAGAGGCCTTATATAGCCCAATACGGGCTTCCATAAATGAGTGTAATCATAGGTGTTGGCTGAAAATGGAAGAGATGTTGTAGTGGTTATAAATCAGTGTAAATATTTAAGCTTAATTTTAGTATGGAAGATATGTTAGTGTTTGTAAAATAAAGTATTAGATAAATGTTACTTTTAATAAATGAAAAATTAATCTAAATTATTATTTTTTTAATAAGGAGGAAATCTATTTTCTTATAAATTTTTCTTTTAAATTAAATAGTAACTTATCATAAAAATATATACATGAAATTGATTTTGTAAATTGTGAAGAAATATAAATATACATAGAATTTACTCTATACCAAAAATACATACATGTGTGTTTATAATTATGCACATATTTGTAACACAATACTTGCATGTTTTTTTACTCAAAACAAAAACATTGCAACCTTCTTTACAAGTAAGATGGAAGATGCCAGATGCCATCCCCAAGGGTTAGCTCAATTGGTTGAGTCCTCGCTGCTAAGCACTTTGAAAACTAGGAGGTCACGGGATCGAGTCTCCTTAACGCCCTTGGGGTTAGGCCTCGCATGTATGGCCGATGGTAGACCCCCTCGGGAGGGCTGACGATATTTTCCAACCGTGGATGTAACAAATACATGTGTTCATGAACAATTGTAAAAAAGAAAAGAAAAGATGGAAGATTTCATCAAGTTGTTGTCAAGTTGTTTTATATTTGCTAAATTATATGAATTTAAATAGTTTGAATTATTTTTTCATTATTATTATTATTATTATTATTATTATTATTATTTTTCTTTCTGAATAAGACTAATTCTATTAAGAAAAAACATATGGTACAATCAGAGCTTGCTTGAAGGTGAAGCTAAATAGCAAGGGAGCTAGAAATGATAGATTATCAACATCGGCCCCAAAGAGCAACTACGGCATTAGCAAAAGATAACAAGGAGAACAAAAAATAGATAGCTAGACTAAGGAGTCGACCTAGAATGGGTGGAATCTCCCAATCGACATTTTTTCCCTTTCTTCTTATTGAATTTGACCCAGCCATCGTGACCTGGCTGGACATGAACCACTTGCAAACTATTCTGCGCTAACGGAGGAGTTTCCTTGTCTGAATCGGAGGAAGAAGACTCATGAGTGCATTTTTGCGAGGTCAGAGGCGTTGAAAGATCCTTGGGGCGGGCTGGGGGTGCGTCCTTCGGGTGATTCATATTTTCTCCTTCCACTTCAATATCTTCCTCATCAGAGCTAGAGGAGTCTAAGTCATCCATAGGGGGTCTATCATATGGTTTTTTGAAAATGCAGCAAGATGATGGAGCTTAGTGAAATGAAGTCGCCTTCACTAAGTGGGCCCGCAGGCGAATTCTGGCGCAAAGTCTATTTTTTAGACTATGTCTATTTTTAGACATATGGAGCATGGTTCGGGGATTCCAGTTTGAGATTCTTGAAGCATTGGTCATGTTGGTAAAAATAGATGAGACTCTATTTTTTAGGTCAAAGAGGTCGAAGTCTATTTTTAGACTGCCTCTCCTTAAAACAAGGAAGTCAAATATTATTTACCCTTAATAATATTTAGACTATAAACAGCAGTTTACTCTCTTGGAGCACTTCAGTTCGAGCTACAGAAGTGGCTCATGCATCTGACAGAGGAATCACGTGGTTCCCAAGGGTTTGATGGCATCATGCATGGTTGACTTCAGTTGGACTTCAGTGGCATAAGTTTGGAGGAGTTAATGAGACAGATAGTGGAGTTGTGTTCTGTTTATTTTAGTTGAACTGATTGAGATTAGTTTAACTAGCTAATCAATTAGTTATGAGTGGAGTGAATTAAATATTATTTAATTCATTAATTAGTAAATCATTATTCAACTCAAGAACACATCAGTTCACTACAGTGCATGATCAGTTCAGTGGAGACCAGTGAAAGAGGTAGATGAAAGGGTGGAGTTAGCTATCAGTGGCGACATCATTTGTGCATGAGATTTGCACCACACTTGGAGGATTTTTCCATGAAAATTGCGCAGCCAAGCCAAGGAGATTCGAACCTTGGATCTCTATATAGACAGGCCTGGATTGCGCAATAGAGGCAAGGCAATTGGCGGTGAGTTTTGAACCAGTAACCTGTTCAAAACTGAGCTAGTTTGTGTGTAACTTCATGAGAAAGTACTGAGTACTTGTGAGGAGTATTATACTGAGTTTGTTACATGATTTCTCCATTATAATATACACAATAGCTGCGGGGTTTTCAGCTATAAGCTTTCCCCATACATACTGTGTTAATGTGTATGATGAATTGATGTGCTATCGCTTGTTTTATTTCCGCATGTGTGATGATCTGAGTGGAAGAGATTATGTGTTGCATATGAATTCGAATTGATATGTGATCAGGATAATCTCGGTGGATAATTATTCATTATTCAGCAAATTTCTACATGGTATCGGAGCTATTGAAGCAGAGATTGATCATCACAGTGATTACAAACTTATTTCGGTAGACAGAGTCTGCATGCGGGCCAGGTAGCCTCCTGATTCATCTTTCTTCGGAAAGTGAAAGGTCTGGTAAATGCCCCTTGCAGTCAATCTCTGTGCTAGAAATAATTTGTTCTCACAGATCTAGAGCGGCTGAGCTTTGAGGTGGAATTCGAAATTTTGCAGCAGTTTTGTTTTCTTGGTGCCAATGTTGAAAATGTCTTTCAACGGTTTGCGACTCGAATATGCTCTTGAAGGCAGTTCGAATTATGTTGCATGGAAGGATCGCATGGAAGCAGTATTAGAAGATAATGGTCTCAAGGAGTTCGTAGATACGGATGTCCAAAAGCCCACTGATCCTGCTGAAGTCGATGCATGGCAAAAGAAGATGGTGAAATGTCGAAGGATCCTGTTGGAGGGCGTCAAGGATCATATTGTATCTAGCCTGCATGGAAAGGCTTCTCCATATTTAATGTGGAAAGCTTGACGGATCTATTCCAGAGTAAGAGCGACCAAAGGAAGCTGGCACTCAAAGATAAGCTCAGGAACATCAAGATGGAGAAAGGCGACAGTATCGCCAAATACCTCACGAAGTTCACTCAATGCAGAGATGAGCTGGGAAGTGTGGGGGTGACTCTCGAAGACGAGGACATGGTCGACCTGGCTCTCCTTGGTCTTCCGAAGGCTTGGCACTCATATCAAGATAGTGTCAATGGTCGGGAGAAGCTGCCGGGATGGGAGCGCCTTTGGGCGGATCTCATGTAGGAGGAGATAAGGAGGACTACTTGAGATGGATCTTCATCAAAGGGAGCTGATGAAGAAAACTGCGCTTTGGTGTCCAAAGCAAAGAAGGGGAAGGGAAAGAAAACTTCTCAGTCTGGTGCAAAGGGCAAGAAGCAGGATATGGCGAAAGTGAAGTGTTTTCACCGCCATGATCACGGACATTATGCTACCAATTGTCCAAAGAAGAAGAAGAACAAGCAAGCGGGAAGATCTGCAGATGGAGAAGCTTTGGCTTCACAGTTCGAGCTTGAATTTTCACTGATTGCATGCTTGGTTTCAAGTGTGATGGGATCGGTGTGGTTCTTGGACAGCGGTGCGTCATTTTATATGACGGGAGATCGGGAGTTGTTCTCAGATCTGGAGGACAAGGATTTGGGTATGCACATCGAGATGGGCGATGACGGTAGATACAGTGCGACTGGTATCGGTACCGTATCCTTTCAGAGGGAGTCCGGTAAACCCTTTGTCTTAAAGGATGTCATGCATGTACCTGGATTGAAGAAGAACCTGATTTCAGTAGCGATGTTGGAGGATAAGGGTTATGATGTGGTCTTCAGCGAAGGAAAAGCTTTCCTGCGCAGTAAGACTACCGGAGAGACCCGGAAGATAGGGGTTCGAACCAAGAACCTTTATCAGTTGCAGGTAGATGGCTGCGCAGCTATGGCATGCAAAGCGGGAGAAGTGGTGAGCCGGGATGATGAGGGCGAACTGTGGCACAGGAGATTGGGCCACCTTCACCATGGAACTTTCAAGATTCTGCAGCAGATTTCTATTGGGCTTCCTAAGGGCACCCTTGCGCAGTCAGATCAGTGCAAGGGATGTACTTTAGGGAAGCATGTGAAAGCCACCTTTCACGAGAAGGATAGTCGCGCCACGACGATCCTTGAGAGAGTTCACACAGACGTGTGTGGTCCTTTCTCAGTTGCTTCGACAGCAAAGCATAGGTATTATGTGATCTTTGTTGATGATTTCTCTCGAAAGTGCTAGATCTTCTTCATGCAGAAGAAGAGCGATACATTCGCGAAGTTCTGTGAGTTTAAAGCACTGGTCGAGAAGGAGTCGGGGAAGAAGGTGATTGCTCTAAGGAGTGATAACGGTGGTGAATTCATCTCGGCTGAATTCAAGGAGTTTTGCAGCGCAGAAGGGATTCAGAGAGAGCTCATCGCACCCCATAACCCACAGCAGAACGGGGTGGCTGAGCGGAAGAACAGAACGATCGTGGGTGCCGCACGGGCGATGTTGCATGATCAGGGCCTACCCCTTCACTTGTGGGCTGAGGCATGCAATACAGCAGTGTATGTGCAGAACCGTTGTCCTCACAAGGTTCTTGGCATGAGTACACCGTAGGAGGCTTATTCTGGCAAGAGGCCTGATATTTCCCATTTGCGGATTTTTGGTTCTCCTGTCTACATGCATGTGACGAAGGATGCGAGAAGGAAGCTGGATCCAACTGCTGAGGTTGGAATATTTGTGGGGTACACGGATACACCTCACAACTATCGGGTGTATTTGTCAGACAGTCGCAAGACTGTTGTGCGACGGGATATAAAATTTCAGGAGGAGAAAGCCATGCAGTGTTCGCTTGAGAGGGAGCTACACTTGCATGCAGATGAGGAGCTGTTAGTTCCTAAAGAGGAGCTTCCGGATGTGGATAAACCACAAGAGGAGGTTCAGGAGGTGGAAGAAACCACCCATGCAGCGCTAACCATCAGAGGGCGCATGCGCACTACAGAAGCTGAGTGACTGGCTCGGGATGCAGAGAAGGTTGTAGGACCACCTACAGCACAGCGTAGATAGAGACAGTCACCGGATCGGTACACTGGATACATGGCTCTTGTGAGTCAATGTGTTGTGACGGAGCCATCCTCTTTTGAGGAAGCTGTGGAGGAACTCGCATGGGTTGATGCCATGATCGAAGAATATGATTCGATCATCAGGAACAGTGCATGGGAGATTGTCCCAAGACCGGTTGGGAAATCAGTGGTGGGTTCGCGATGGATCTACAAGGTGAAGCAGGCAGCTGACGGGAGTGTGGAGAAGTACAAGGCAAGATTTTTCGCCCGTGGCTTTTCACAGATCGAGGGGATTGACTATGAGGAGACCTTTGCACCTGTCGCAAGGTACTCTTCCATACGGACGATCCTTGCTCTCTCAGCGCATATGGGGTGGCACATTCATCAGATGGATGTGAAGACTGCGTTCCTCAATGGAGTTATTGAGGAAGAGGTGTACATAGAGCAACCTGAAGGTTTTGAGATCTTCAGCAGTGAGTCGCATGTGTGCCGACTCAAGAGAGCACTGTACGGGCTGAAGCAAGCACCTCGTGCTTGGTACACTCGGATAGACAGCTACTTCACCGGGCTTGGATTCTCCAAGAGTGAGGCGGATCCAAACCTGTACCAGATTGTGGTGGAGGGGAAGCTGTTGATCATCGTACTGTATGTAGATGATCTGATTTTGACCGGCGATGAGCAGTTGATACTTTCATGCAAGGAGGATCTTGCACGAGAGTTTGAGATGAAGGACTTGGGCATCCTTCATTATTTCCTGGGATTGGAGATTTGGCAGCTCAGCGGAGGACTGTTTGTTTCTCAGGGCAAGTATGCCCGGGAGATTCTGGAGAGGTTCAACATGCAAGGCTGCAAGCCTGTTGACACTCCTCTTCCTGGTGGTTGGAGGAAGGAGGATGCTACTTCAGCGGAGGTAGTGGATGCCACTGTCTATCGACAGCTGGTGGGGTCGCTTATGTATCTGGTCAATACACGACCCGATATATGCTATGCTGTTAACCAGCTTTCGCAAGCTATGGTTAAGCCTACCAAGCTCTTTTGGAAGGCAGGCAAGCATGTATTGCGCTATATTAGAGGCACATCGGGATATGGTCTATGGTACAAACAGGAGGATGGAGCGAAGCTTTCTGGCTTCACTGATGCAGATTGGGCAGGGAGTCCAACGGACCGGAAGAGCACATCTGGAGGAGTTTTCAGCATTGGGTCAACAGCAGTTTCCTGGTACAGCAGGAAGCAGAGATCCATGGCACTCAGTTCAGCAGAGGTCGAGTACATGGCAGCTAGCTTGGCTGCATGCGAGGCTATTTGGATGAGGAAGATCCTCGCAGGTTTGTTCAGGTTGCATTTGGAGCCTACAGTGATCTACTGTGATAACCAGAGTTGCATTAAACTCTCGGCTAATCCAGTATTTCATGATAGGTCCAAACACATCGACATCAGGTACCATCATATCAGAGATTTTGTTTAGCGGAGAATCATGATGCTTTCATATGTTCCCACGGAGGATCAGGATGCCGACATCCTGACGAAAGCGCTCACCAGGAGCAAGTTCGAATTCCACAGAGGCAGGATAGGGGTTGCAGATAATCCATATCTTGCTGAGAGGGAGTGTTGAAAATGCAGCAAGATGATGGAGCTTATTGAAATGAAGTCACCTTCACTAAGTGGGCCCGCAGGCGAATTCTGGCGCAAAGTCTATTTTTTAGACTATGTCTATTTTTAGACATATGGAGCATGGTTCGGGGTTCCAGTTTGAGATTCTTGAAGCATTGGTCATGTTGGTAAAAATAGATGAGACTCTATTTTTTAGGTCGAAGAGGTCAAAGTCTATTTTTAGACTGCCTCTCCTAAAAATAGGGAAGTCAAATATTATTTACCCTTAATAATATTTGGACTATAAATAGCAGTTTATTCTCTTGGAGCACTTCAGTTCGAGCTACAGAAGTGGCTCATGCATCTGATAGAGGAATCACGTCATTCCCAAGGGTTTGATGGCATCATGCATGGTTGACTTCAGTTGGACTTCAGTGGCAGAAGTTTGGAGGAGTTAATGAGACAGATAGTGGAGTTGTGTTCTGTTTATTTTAGTTGAACTAGTTGAGATTAGTTTAACTAGCTAATCAATTAGTTATGAGTGGAGTGAATCAAATATTATTTAATTCATTAATTAGTAACTCATTATTCAACTCAAGAACACATCAGTTCACTACAGTGCATGATCAGTTCAGTGGAGACCAGTGAAAGAGGTAGATGAAAGGGTGGAGTTAGCTATCAGTGGTGACATCAGTTGTGCATGAGATTTGCACCAAACTTGGAGGATTTGTCCATGACAATTGCGCAGTCAAGCCAAGGATATTCGAACCTTGGATCTCTATATAGACAGGCCTGGATTGCGCAATAGAGGCAAGGCAATTGGCGGTGAGTTTTGAACCAGTAACCTGTTCAAAACTGAGCTAGATTGTGTGTAACTTCATGAGAAAGTACTGAGTACTTGTGAGGAGTATCGTACTGAGTTTGTTACATGATTTCTCCATTATAATATACACAATAGCTGCGGGGTTTTCAGCTATAAGCTTTCCCCATACATACTGTGTTAATGTGTATGATGATTTGATGTGTTATCGCTTGATTTTATTTCCGCATGTGTGATGATCTGAGTTAGTTGAGTGGAAGAGATTATGTGTTGTGTATGAAGTTCAAATAGTATGTGACCAGGATAATCTCGGTGGATAATTATTGATTATTCAGCAAATTTCTACATGGTTTCCAACTCTTAGACTTGGATTTGCGATCGTTGTTTTTCTTCTTGTCGAGGAACATTTCACATGCAGTCTGGAGATGCCTTGTCTGATGGAAGTTGTGACACCTGAAGGCAGTGTTCTCATAATCCAAGGTTTGCATCCAATGAAAGTCCCCAACCTTGAGGTTGATCTGATCAGGTAGCCCTTTACTAATGTCTATTTCTGCGCATATTTTGCCAAAAGTGTATATGCCTTTCTCCCCCCTTGAGGTATCCATTTCCAAGAAGCGGCCTAAGGTGTCCCCAATCCCTTGAAGGACAACAAAATGCCATAGATGCGCAGGGAGGTTTGGAAGCTGAACCCAAATGTGTATTTTGGTGATAATAGCCGTAGAGGGGTCGAAATCAGGGAACCAAGGGCTGAGGAATAGTCCTGCTAAACCCCAGAACCAAGGGCCTCCCATTAAGGCTTTCTGGTAATCTTCGTTGAAAGCAAAGGCTAGAATAAAGAAGCCTTTCGAGCATAAGAAGACCTTGCTGTTGTTGGTCCAGTTGGACTGGATCCACTGATATAAGTCAACAGTACGGGGCCATAGGCCATTAAATATACAAATGATGGTTGTTTCTGCAAACGTCTGATATTGATCATGCAGAGATGGGTGTGTGATCTCAATGGAGGGGGTTTCTTCCATTTTTTCCACCAAGAAAGGCTTGGGAGCCTCAGTTGGATGGGCAGGCTTCTTGAAAGGTTGTGCATGAACTGCATCTTTATAAGAGAAAACAGGAACCGAGGAGGTCTCCCCAGATGCTCCTCCTCGTAGACGAAGGGTAAAATTTACTAAAGCATCTCATTGTAATAAGACAAGGGCATAGGTTCTTCGAGTTGTTTACCTTCATAGCTCAATCTTTGAAGAGCTAAGGGGATACCCAACTTGAGTTCCAGATTTCACCGGACATCATGCACCAGATCCGAAGCACACACCCAGAGCAACAATGTTTTGCCAGAGAGAAGTAGGATCTCAATCTGAAATCAAAAGGTTTTTTCAGAGGGAAATGCTACCTTAGCTTCCCATTCGTGCAGATCCATAAGGCCTTGCTGTATTATGGTCTCCATTGCACAGGAGGCACTTATTTCTTGGGCTGTCTTATTGCTTGAGGCGGTCGTTGCTCGCTTTTTGCAAAGGAAATCGTAGAGGCTGCTTTGGGAGCAGAACACTTCCCCCAGCCATCGCTGACGGCGCTGTCAGCAGCACAATGGGGGTTGGGATCCTGAGCTTTGAGCTCTGAGCTGAAGGTGATAGCAGCAACAACCTCAGGAGCGTCGTTTGAATTGGAAGCCATAGCAGCCTCGGCAGAGCTAAGAGAAGCGGCCATGTCAGTGGTAGCCTGGATTGCAGAACCCTAGCTTGCGCGACACCTTGAACTCAACCCGATATTTTTTCATTATTATTTAAATGCATTGTTTATTCTATTAAGATGGAATAAAATCTTAATTTGATCGCACTCCTTACTCTTAAGAAGCTAAATGAGACCCATCCATGGAAAACAATTAGATAACATCATATTAAACTTAATTAATGGGATTAGGAATTCTATAGAGTCATCATATATTTCCTCACCACTTTTCTAGACACCATTATTGCTTCCATTAGCCATGATCACTCATATAGGACTAGGATGAGAGAATACTACTTGGTAAGTAGAAGTAAGGAAGGGTTGAAAGATATACATGTTATTAAGAAAGTGATTTTCCCGTTACTTAGTGACCCTAGAACTAACCAACCCCTTTATTCAAGAATTAAATGCTTTTGCATGCTTTATTGATTTTGGAAACGATCATATTATCATGTGTCATCTATCTCGATGCTTTCAAAATGAAAAATGAAAAAGATACCACCAACTACTCATGTCAAAGGATGGATGCACGTGCCTTCTCAAAATCTTTGCATCAAGTCATTATTCTATGTTTTTTGTTTTTCATTCTATTTGTCTCAGTCTTTGTCTCATCCATAATATATGCCCTTATATCCCCTCTTAATTCCATGGGTTATAATTCATGGTTGGGGGTTGATACATTGGGATATAATTCATAGTTGGGGGTGTTATTCTCAACCCGAAATGCACATCCAAGATTAAAGGGATCACTCTAACATCACAGAGAGTACTTTCTCTAAAACTATTAAACAACCAATTTCTTGAACCTCGTTCATATATGGACACCATTTTACCTCCAATGTGGGCATGTTATTTTTATTTTTATATTTTCTCTTTCAAATTGATATTTTTGGGTTGTATATTTTCTAGTGAATAATGAAAAATAAAAGAAAAGAATGTAGCTTAAATGTTTCTCGAAACTTGGTGAATGTGAGGTAATTTATTAAAATTAATGTCAAGCTAGAGAGAACTTTATATCGTCCTTCATTGTTTGATATTTAAAGACACGAAGATGAATGTAAGTTAAATTTTCTTGTAAATGAAAATTTTTTGGTACTTGGAAAAGAAAATAGAACGCTACTCCCCCATTTTAAGCTAACTATTTTTAATAGTTTTATCATAGTATATAGAAAATCATTTTTGAAATTGTTAAATAAGGTACAACATGTATCAATAAAATTTTAATATTTATGATGTAGCTTTGAAAAGAGATTTAAATTGGTTTAGTGATTTTAGACATTAAAAATTGTTCCTCAATTACTTTGTATCACTTGGATGATGCCCTTAAACTCTTTAATTTATTTCCACCGGCTTATATCAAGTTGCATGTGAACATCAATTGTACTCTTCTAACCATTTCACATCTCACTCTATATCAAAACGTTTCCCATATTGTCTCTCACCCATATAATATTTTATCAACCTGGGAGTAATATATCATATATGACCAAAAAGTGTTGAGGTAATGACCCTCTTGCACACTTTGAAAATTTTAAAAATAGTACTTTCACTAAAATGTGTCAATAGTCAAGTTCATGATCCTCGGTGAACATCATTTACATCCAATGCAGGCTTATTCTTTTTATATTTATATTTTCTCTTTAGGTTTGATCTGTCTGGGTTGTATATTTTTAGGTCAATAAAGAATGGCAAAAGGTAAACTTAGCTTAGATGTTTCTCAAAACTTTGCAAGTCTGAGGTAATTTCTTAAGGCTTAAATGTTTCTCAAAACATTGCAAGTGTGAGGTAATTTCTTAAAACTAATGTCAAGCTAGAACGAACTTTTGATCTTACATGATTGTTGGATATTAAAGACACCATGATGAATATAAGTAATTTTTGTTTTATAAATATACAATTTTGTATTCTTAGAAAAACAAAATAGAATGCTACTCCCTCATTATAAGCTATGTATATTTTTTAAAATTTTTATTATAGTATATAGAAAATAATTTTTGAAATTGTTAAAGAAACTACAACATGTGTGAATAAAATTTTAAATTGTTTTTAATCTCGCTTTGAAATGAGATTGAAATGGGTGTAGATATTTTAGACATTAAAAATTGTTCCTTGGTTACTTTGAATCACTTGAATGATGCCAAAAAAAACTCATTTGTTATTTACACCATGCTTATAGCAAGTTTGTGTATGCCAACATCAATTATAATCTTCCAATTATTCTACATCTCATTCTATATCAAAAACCTTTCCCATATTTTCCCTCCCCCAAATAATAATTTACCAACTTGGGAGTAATGTCCCATATATGACTACAAAAATCTGAGGTGATGACCCTCTTTTTCACTTTAAACTATGCATCTCATATGAACCAATAGTTCCCAACCTGCAATTCAAATGCAACAAAAATGCCTTGAGCACGAGAACCCTTCATTTCCTTATATTACAATAATCCTTGGAATAGTATAAACACCAATTTATGTTGATTTAGTGATGTGTATGTATTTCACAACCTTTGACATCACATCCTCCCATCACATGTCCATTCATGTTTACTAATGTTTTCCTAATTTTTTCATAATACATATTACTAGGTACTCAAGTTGAAACACAAGTTCAATTATACAAAGTTGTTTTTATATAATCATGGCACACGGTCATCATTATGAGAGAAGAAAATTTTATACTATACTTGAATTTTATTCATTTCAATATTTTTGTTAGTTAATTTTGTTTTTCTAGCAACCATGTTTCCCACCTCCTTTACACATATATGCATTGACTAATTACAATCGTGACTAGCCACACTTGACATGTAATTGAGTGTCATCATCTTTATTTATGCTACCATGGCATACAAATGGATGCAATATTATTCATTGTTGATATATGCTACTACCTTGTCATACAAATAAATGTCATATTCTTCATCATTAACATGTTTTCAATACCTACCTTTAATTAGCCAAATAGATCAATCGTCATTTTTCACATTATGTAGACATATTGAAGCAGAGATTCCTTGGATATTTAATCACAACAAACATATAAACTTCATCGCTCCTACTTAGGCTATCATTAAATTATTTTAGTTAAACTTAAAAAAAAAACCTAATTACCTATAAAAGAAAACACCATATCTATATAATATATAATTAACAAAAAAGAAAAGACGAATAACAATACAATATGTATACTTTGCATTGCGTTCATTTCTCCATCCTTTGTGGTATGCTAGTTTATTGGTTATGATCTTATTGTTTCGGTCACTGATGTAGTATTGAGGTTCCAGCACGGTCCGTTGCTAACATAAATAGCTGGTAAATAATTAAATGCCACATTGCTTCTTAATTTGGTCTTTTCAAAGCATTTAATCAGTTTATAAAATTATTTTATTTCATTTCATTAAAACGTTTAACCCAAATTAAAATCTACTTTGTAAAATTTAACCCATATTAAAATATGATATGATGTACCTTTCCCCACATGTGCCATCGATTTCATATCATGGCCATTTCCATTATTCTTATAAGAAAAATAAAGCTAGTTGATTTGATACATGGGTGAAGGATATGCCTTATTTAGTTTATTAAAGTACCATTTAATTTCTTCCACATATGTCTCATCCTCCGAGTACCAGAAAAATAATTTAAAAGCTCTCGCAATCAAATGTCTTGAAAAATATTTTGTTAAATTTCTTCCTATTCCATTTCGAAATTTTTCATCCTAATAAACTTGTAACATCGTCAAACAATTCCTTAAAATTAAACTCTCTGGTTGACTCGTAGAAAATTCCAAGGATATAATATTCCAAACCACCTTTTAGAAAATTAATGGTGTACGGTTTTTTTGCTCATAAAATTTACATGAATATGCATAAATTTGAAAACAGTTTTGCTGGGGATCAAGTTTTGTGCATAATTAAGTCTTTAAAGATTTATCATTTTGAATCCTACAAACTTGTAAATATTATTATGGATTTTAAAAATGAAACACTAAAATATAAAATAATTAAACTATGATTTATGTATTATAATAAATAAATTCAAAGATTTCTTTACACCTTTCGACTGAAAAGAACAAACCCCATCTTTATAGAGTAAAGACGAATTTTGTTTACTTAGTTAATTACCATGTTTAGATTTGTTGTCAATTTGATTTGGATAAGATGTGAAGACTTCTTAGCTTGCTAAATTTGATTGTATAGAATTAAGAAAATTATTCTTGTGAAGGGAATGAGGGGTACATGTCCTTGAGCTTACATTCAATATGATTAGAATCTTTTGAATCTTGGTTAAATTCAAAAGTTTTTGAATTGTTTTTTATTTGAATCGTGATCTTAGTCATACTATATATTTGTAACATTGTTTTAATAACACTGACATGATTTTGAGTTGAATCATAGTTTTCATGTACTTTTAGTTTATTTTATAATGATTCACTTAAAATATGTGCTATGTGTATTCATTGAAGCCGAGATTTAATTTTGCAAAAAATAAGTACCTACACTCATATTTTTATTAATAAAAATATGATAAAAGTAATAATTTTTTCTTTTTTTTTCCCTCCAAATTTCTGAAGTCTCATTTTAGTATTCAAAATTTTATTTTGTTATTTCATTTACAAGACTCATTTTAGACCTCAAATTTCTTCTCATAGACTGAAGGTCTAAGTAAAGTGAGGGTATGAATAGTGATCCAAGAAGAGTTAGTGTCAAGCCTAAGGAAAGCAGTCACTCACTTGTTGGAGAAAAATAGTGGAAAAAATACACAAATAAGAAAAATAATAAGTAGCCACTAGCAGAAACTATGAGCTTGCTAGCATGAACAAAAGAATAATTTTCCTAGAAAGAACCATCTGATATTTTTGCACTAAACCAAGTTTAGCAAAAGTTCATAAAATGTCCCTTCAATAGGATGACTACAAGCATGATGATTCTATACATCTAACCAACAATGATAAAAATAAATGCAATAGCTAAGTTATGGTTATTAATATCAATCATCCAAACACAAACATTTTGGGCATGGGCGAGAAGAGTGAGAAGTATGGACAAACTAGTTTTTCTATGCTAGCTTGCCCATCAGTATAAATAAAAGTGCTTAAGGATTGTCTCAAATAGCTAGTTTCTGAGAGGGTTTATGTGTCAAATTTGGCTGTCTTTTATGAGAAATTAATGAAGTAAATTAGCTTTAAAAACACATCAATAACAATTCAATTGTAGAGAATATAATACACAACAAACACATTACATAGAGCTAATAAAGGAGTTCACTTGTCATGGGCTACGTATCCTTGGACCTTCTTCAATGGCTATGCCCTATTTGGATTAATAGTAAATTATCTAATTATATTCACCTACAGTGTTCCAATGGATATGAAACCTATTCCATTAGATTCAGAAGATAGAAAAACCCTTAAGTAACATCTTCTAGCTGTTCAAATGGTTTTAAGTGAAGTAGACATGGCCTCCTCTCCTGGTGGTCCTCAACATCTTTAATATTAAAAGTAGAAAAAACACTTCCAGAAGTGCTTCTCTACCTCTAAAACCTGCACCAAACTACTTAGAGCATCCAAATATGCTTGGATACACTTTCTGAGCCTAATTTGGTCGACAATGCTCAAGTTATGGCTTCTTTAGTTTCTCCTAGGAAAAGTCCTCCAAAACTGGAGCAACTCTAGTTAACTCCACCAAATCTGGAGTTCCTGGAAAATTGGCAGACTCTGTTAACTTAATCTCCAGTTAAGGTTCAAATTAATTAAGACTTAAGTGAGGAATAACTGTAATTAAGTACAAGTTACGTGCTAATGGTAAGTTTGGTTAAATCCACATTTAGCATGAGGTTTAGTGCTCTTAAATGTGGGTTAAGGTTTGAAACACATTTTTAAAACTTTAATATCGGCACTTAGTTAGATATCCATCGTTAGTTTTGTGTGTGTGGTCCTATGGACCGAGGGCTAGCCCTGATTACCCCCATCACAAACCATAGGTTAAAAAAAATATGTGACGACAACAATATATTATAAGAAACATGTTGTAGTAGAGTTGGCATGTCTGTTGTGTGTTGTGGGTGAGGTCTAGGGTCAACCCAGACCTCTACCAGTCATACGACATAAAATTTTGATCCACCAAACAATATTATTCGACATTTGACATAGCCCCATTTCAACCTTTAGGAGGGGGCACGTGGCGGCCTCTGGGCTAGCCACGTGTCAGCACATCAATAGTCCCCCAAAATCAAATAAAATTTCCATGTAGCCTAGAAATGTAGGCCAACCACAAGTTGACAAGTGTTAGCACACCATTGGCTCAAGGAAAACTAACTTTGACCAAAAAAATTGACCCCTTTGACCTTGTTTGACTTTTTTTTTTTAAATTCGCTTGTTTGGCAAAGTGAACAATAGGCTGTAACTTTCACATACGGAGTCTGTTTTCGATGAAATGAAGTGCGGAAAAATTGGTAAGAGGATACCTATCCGATCATTTAGGTTTAGGATGATTCTGGGCACTTTCATTTTTTTAGCAAATTTTTGCCTCCAGTTTAGTTTCTCATCATTCCTTCCCATTGAAAGGCTTTTGGACCCACAAAAGCTAGTTATCTGATGAGAGTTTAATACTCTTCTCTTCTCCAAGTTGTATCAACTTGAGTCTACTTGGAAAAATATCCATGACAGCCACTTTGGTTCACTAACATGCCTTTCCTTGTAAATGGCTTGGCACTTCAACCAATGTCCTCCTTTCGCTGCTAACCCAATCCAACACTTGTTGGTTGCTTGCTGACTGATTAAACACCTCGTGGTACCAAAATTATCCCTCAATTCTTGGAAAGCTTATTGATGGCCTTCCCATTGAGAATCATGTTCCTCCTTTGCACACACATGCATTCGAGCAAGCTTCTCCTTGGAAACCACTTTTCCAAGTTAAGCCCATCTGAGTGAACTACAACAATGAGTTCCAATAAGATCATGACAATTCATGATCTTATGTGATTATTACAGAAATAAGTTTTTTTTAAAGTTATATCATGTTGTAAGGTAAGTAGAGTTTGGTATTCTTCAATGTTTTTTATTGTACATTAAAGAAGTTATATTAATTTTTAAACAAATTTAATCCTCTAGGCCTGGACTTTGCAGATATCAATATGAATTCCCTTGTTTATCTCACCTTATGAGGAAGTAGGGAATTTTATTGAAAATATATGTGGGGGTGGTTTGTCAATATTGAATGAAGTGAAGTAATGTAAAACTTCTCACATAATCTATACCAAACCCCTCTCGTTCTATAGAGGACCTAAGAACAAGGTGTAGATATCTAATATCACTTTGTGATTTTCCCATCTATTTGACCAAGTGTATCATCTTCATCATATGAAAAGTCACTATATCCATGAGTGGTTTTGCACCAACTTTAAAAGGAATTATAGCATGAGGGACTTGTCTCTTGATAATAGGAAGTAATTTCTCTATTCCCAAAATTCACAACTATTCCAAAGGCTTTATGGTTGTTGTTGAATTGCAGTAATAATTTTATCCCAATTATGAAACTCTATTTTTTAAAACTTTCTTCATTGTGATCCATTTAGTTGGATTAGTATTTCCCATTTAGTTTTTCCATCTTTATTTGAGATATATTTTCACCTTTTTCTTTATTTTATCTCTCTCTTTTTTGGATTTCTTTTTTCCTTCCCTTTATAAAGGGTAGTTTTGACATTCCATGTTTTTGCCTTTTTTTAAGCATATTTTTGGATGAATTTTGTTTAAAATATAGTCAAAAATAGTTGTGTTAAAATCATATATAGATTGAATATGCCAATAGTTTTTTAAAGCTATAAATACTCTACTACATTAAAAAATACATTTCAAACAACAAAAATTAGAAATCTTGCCAAAAATGTTTATGTTTGTAAAGCTTACAAAATCACATTTCACCACATTACATAAATAAATAAAATTATAAGTTTTCCATTTTTACACTTATTGTTTATTCATTTCCCTACAATATGCCCAATCTCCAGCACAACACCCTCCCATGCAGAATAATGCACAGATGATATTTGTGCAACCATCCCAAAACCAACTGCGCTAGCCATATAACCAGGAGAATCCAAATTATCCTCATAAAGAGGTTAAGGAAAAATGAAAAAACAAGCCTAAACGAAATCCTGGATAGGGGGGCGACAATCAGCAACTCCCTCTGTGATCTCAGACTAGAGGCAACTCCAACTGAAATCAAAACCATGAGACAAGGAACCCCCAAAGATAGAAAAAGAGGGAAATTCTTCGGACGAACCACTCTTGTTCAATCTGTGGTGAGTACGGCCATTACACTCACCACTGTCCCGACCTCCCTAAGATGAAGAAGCTTCAGAGTAGCCATGGAAAAGGGGGATCCTCCCAGTAGACAATAGTTATGTAGGAACCTTTCCCCCATCAAGGGACAGTTAGCACACAGCAACAAACTCTCGATGATTCCGGAAAAAACAGCCATGAAATCCACATGGCTGGCAAAGAAATTTTTTTTCAAATACGAAATGGAAATTATGAGCCCCACCAGATACCAACGTGTCAGGGGCTAGTACCATTGCACCAACAACACCTTTGACCATTTCAAATATGCATATTGAACGTTTGCCAAAAATGGATAAGGGACCGGCTAGGCAGGGAAGAAACTATTCCAAAGCGGCCTATAACTACAGCATTGTGGATGATCTAGCTCAATCTCCCGCCACTATGTTAGCTTTATAGGTGTTACAATCATGCCAAAAGTAGGGGAAATCCTTACTTTCCTCCCTAGGTTCCATCGACCCTGCTGATTCATGCCTGATGGCTTTTGATTTAGACAAAGCCACTCCTAGGCTTCCTTCAATGGTCACCTTTCAGATACCAGTATCGGTCCAGAACATTACCATTCACCGATGTATCATTGAAGAAGGTGCATCCACATGCATTATGCCAAAGAATTTTGGGCAGAAGTTAGGGTCTCCTGAACTAAAGCCATCAAACATCATGCTTACATCATATGATGGTCACCCTTAAGCCCCCGTCAGTCTCTACCAAAATGTCCTGGTCCGCTTAGCCGAAAAGATGGTCCTTATAGACATTGAAGTCTTGGATGCCCAATTGTACTATAATATACTCCTTGGTCGAAGCTATATGTACACCATGCCACCCATCACCTCCTCCGTCTTCTGAACTATGATGTTCCCCCATGAGGACTGCATCGTTACTATCGATCAGTTGACACATATAGAAAAGGGGCCTCTAACAAATATCGATGTCATAGTACCCTATGTAGACACATCTGTTGATGCGCTTACATGGTACCAGGAATATGGCCCCGGCCAGTTCAGATTGTTTTCCATTCTAGGGTCATTCTTAGGTGATCTCCCTATTATCCCAGAGCCATCATCAGGCATCACAGAGGCCCTGGTGTGCATGATGTCCACATCAAGCACTGAAGCCAGTTAGGACCCGAAGACGAGCAGTAATGACACTGAGTCCCCGGCAATGACAACCTCTCTAGCCTACATTGCCTCCAAAACTCCTTTTCTCTATCCCCTAGCTAGTTTCGTATCCCAGCAAGTCTTGGCCATCGTTGTATTACCAAATGTATCTTTTTCAATACCAATTTTGTACCTCGTTCCCCATACTGGGATGGGAACCATATACATCACCTCTACAGGGTTAGTGCCCCTTAGTCTCGAGGAGGCCCCACCTATTTAGGAGACTCTCACAAACATCCCAACAAAGGAAATTCCCGTTGCAAAACTGATGATTATGACTAAGAAAACCAAGAGAAGAGGAAATAAGGTGGAGATTCCCACCATGCAATGGGAATCACCACATTGTGCCATATGTGATGTAGTAGGACACCCTACCCACATCAACCCAGAGATGGAAGAATTAAAACCACTCCTTAGCTCTCCAGTAGGCGTCATGGCTCGAAGTTCCTGAAAAAAGGAACCTGCCACAAAAATCGAAGGCAAATAATTGCGTACCAACCACAAATGCGCTATCTGTAGCAATTATGGACACTATAACCATCATTTCCTAGACATACCGCAATAGGGACACCTTACATTCCATCCAGTGATCCTATCAAAAGGATCCCCCCACCTAGTCATCTGGAGATGAACCTCATGCTATTCTATACTTGTAGGAGGAGCGATAGTCGCGAGAAAGAATATCGTTCATGTTTCCCCCTCCTATCATATGCTGCACACTGTGTGATGAACATGGCTACTTCATTGAGGAATGTGCAGCCTTGGATCTCATCCACAGATGGTATCCTATCGAGCATTTTTATTATGTTGGTTTGCGGGTAGCACGATTCACATGTCCTTTATGTGCCGACAACCACATTTTAGAAAATTTCCACTATATCCCTCGATTCCGCTTAGCACTTGCTTGTTTTCACTCAACCATAGTCCACCTCTCCCAAGAAGATGGCTCAAACTCGGAATCTATGAATAACTCAATAACCCAAGAAAATGTGACAAGTAGATCCATCCTCTTTCTATCAGCTGAAAAGTTACCAACCAGGGAACCCTTAGTACCCCCAATCACTCTCTTCAGATAATACCAACATGAACGTTATGTAAAACACCCAATCATGTGGTCACCACTTTCCCTGACTTATAAGTGCTACGCCACTGGTACTGAGTCACACCACCAAGTGAGCAAGATGGAAACCCCATATCTAGGCTATTTTTCCTAGTGTGTCAAGGCAATCTCCATGAACAACGTTGTACCTATATACCGAAAACTCATCCTATAATTGATATGATACATACATTAGAAAAGAAACACGATGATATCCTCAACCGGTATAGAAGGTATATCATCCCCAGACCAATATCCCCATACCCACCTCGGCGTAATGGGAAAACTGGGACAGCGCAGTAGCCAAGCATGACCCAGGTCCAACCTAGGATAACATGCAGAATATCCGACTTGGTTGGCCACTGAGTTAATCAGTGCAAAGAACTGAAGCACCTAGCAAATAGTTTTCACACAGTCTCTTCTCTCCCATAGAGACTTATCTCTAACCAAGATAAAATCACAGATACTTATTTCCAAATTTGTTCACACTTTCATCATAAAATTGAATGTGAACATCTCTCGTAGCTTAGAGTGACAAGAGAATCATTGAGTCTACACTCCCCAAAAGAGCTAGACACACCCACGGTAAAAACTCGGAAATGGAAGCAGAAGCTCTCGCCTTGTACCATAAATCCTTTCCAAGCGTCCACATCTAGGACAAAGAGCGGTGTTGATTCCCACACAAGCTACTTAGTTGGCACAGTGGTACCATGCACCATTTTCACTGGCCATAACGACGAGCTGGAGGCATGCACACTAATGGAAACATACAAGCACCCCTGCACCAGGAACAATTTCCTCCGATGGGAAATTGACCATCCTAACATGAGACCCAACCTTGTGCTCACGTAAACTCCCATCACAGAGATTCCCACCCACCAAACGCTGATGACACGAAACACCATATACGATTCATATCATGTATCGGAACTATGAATCGAGCTATATTCTCATTTTCCATAGGTGTCGAGTTAGTTGCAACTACGATAGTAGTTGTACCTACAATAGTGTAGACCCAATCTATCTACACTCTATCAACCGTGTTTGGTTCCACCACGTAGACGATGGAATCCTTCTCGTTTCTATCAACTAGCTTCGTGCCAATTGAACCTCTTCATCATAGCCTTGCGCAGGATCAATCCCCCTTACGATCCATATTCCATTTAGATGAGGACATCCTAAAAGCCATGATGGAGCCAGATTATCCATGGGAGGCAATGTATCACCGTTTTCTTTTTCTCCCCAATAAAATGTTCAGTCTTAACAAGAAAAAATAACAAGAGATCTATGTGATCAAATCAAAATATTTCCTCCCACTAGGGAAAGAGGATTGGTTCAAGAATCCTATCTCGGTGCCTGATGCGTTCAAGAAGGAAACATGTCAAAAATCTCACCTATTGTCAAGATGAACAAATCCAAAAATCCTGGAAAGGTCAAAGAAATCTCACTAGGGATAGCATGCTCTCCAGAAGAAATAAAATATTATGCCTAATTTCTACAGGAGTATAGATATATCTTCGCATTGGACTTCTCAGAAATGCATGGGCTTAGTCCCACTATCGTAGAGCACCATATTGACAGTTGGCCTGACATACCTCCAATATGCCAAAAACATCGTCAACTACACCCATCAAAAGTTGAAGCAATAAAATGAGAAATTGATACGATTCACAAGGCCAGGTTTATCTACCCCATTGCTTACACATCTTGGGTTTCCAACCCTTTTCGCATCATGAAAAAAAAAGGCATAATAAATTTTTAAACTGATTTTCGAGATTTGATCAAAGCATGTCCCAAGGAAAATTATCCCACCCCATTCATTGACCAAGTCATCGATGCTTGTGTGGGTCACGAGGATACTACTTTTATTGATGGATTCTCTAGGTATAATCAAATTCAAACCCTCCATACTGACTGGTACAAAACTACGTTCACCACCCCCTGGGGCACATTCGCATACAAGGTAATAAAATTTGGCGTAAAAAATGCCGGGGCCAACTTCTAGAGGGCCATGAACTACATATTTCATGACTTGGCACACCTATCCTTGTCGACTTGGACAACCTAACTGTGCGCTCCAAGAAGCGCTCAAACCATCTTGAAGATTTGAGATCGGTATTCCAACAATGTCGACAATATAACCTACGCCTCAACCCCCTCAAGTGTGTCTTTTGCGTCACAGAAGGAAGACTCTTAGGTTTTATCGTGTCCCAAAAAGGGATTCATGTGGACCCCCTCAAGGTCCAAGCTATCGATGAGGTATCTCCACCTCGAACCCTAAGGTAACTACAAAGCCTACAAGGGAAAGAAAATTTTCTGAGATGCTTCATCCCAGATTATGCCACTTGCGCTCAAGGGTTCCTACGCCTCCTTCTCCACGACATCCCATTCAAATGGGATGATCATGCCCAACAAGCATGTGATGCACTGAAAGAAACATTGTCTTCAACACTGCTCATCAATCCCCAAGACTATGAAAAAGATTAGATCCTGTATCTAT
Organism: Pinus albicaulis; assembly: GCA_034641835.2. NCBI lineage: Eukaryota > Viridiplantae > Streptophyta > Pinopsida > Pinales > Pinaceae > Pinus > Pinus albicaulis. The sequence continues at coordinate 403,383,304 of CM076578.1, read as the reverse complement.
CAGGTTCTGAGACCGACTTGGCCGGAGTATTGATCTAGGAAGGCCCAAATGGGAAGGAGCATGTAATCTACTACATCAGTAAAACCTTAGCAGACCTAACATTAAGATATGAACCCGAAGAAAAGACTGCCCTAGCAATAATACATGCAATCCAAATGCTTCGCCACTACATCATCTTAAATACCATTACGGTCATTGTGGATATTAATACCATCAAATATTTGCTCACGTGGCGCCTAATGAACCACAATTACACCTGCTGGATAGTCATTCTCCAAGAATACAACTTACTATTTTGCTCCCCTAAGAAAAAAACCGCGCTAATCTTAGAAAAGTTCATTACAGACCTCACAAGAGATACCAAGGGATCAATAGAAAATGATTCGCTACTAGATGAACATATCTTCTTCATAGCAACCAACAATCCTTGGTACAGAGATATTCTCCTATTTGTACGAACTCAAAAGTTCAGACCTCATCTCACTCAAGATGACCATCAGTGCATTCGCCATCAGACCCCTCGATATCTCCTCATGGGAGATGTTTTGTACCTATGGGGCATCAACACCATTTTACATCGATGCCTTGCTCACGACCAAGTAGAACAAGCCCTTAATGACTACCATGGTGGAGCCTGTGGTTGTCGCCTTTCTGGGATGGCCACTGCCAAAAAAATTCTATGGGCATGGTGTTTATGGCCCTCCTTGTTTCATTATTGCATCATAATAGTCAAGAGATGTGAGCAATGCCAACACTTCACCCATAAAGCAAGAGCCCCTGTCACTCCTCTTCACACTGTCATCGTCACTGGACCCTTTTGTAAATGGGGAATTGACATCAGGACTTGCAACCTCGCATCATTCGGAAATCATAAATACAACATAGTGGTTGTCGATTATTTCACCAAGTGGGCCAAAGCCACGCCCACATACGACAACACCGCAGAAACTGTTGCTCAATTTCTATTTAACCACATGATTTCCTGATTCAGTTTTCCTAAGGAGTTAGTCTGTAGGTTTTAACCTTGAACAGAAATTATCTACACATGAATCTTATAACAGAAAATAAACAATAGCGAGAGTATAAAACATAAAACATATAAACACAGAGATTTTCCCCTGGATCCCAAATTGGGACGACCAGCTTGATTTTTGATTATATACCTTTTAGTGTTACAACACATATATATACATGCCGAAGCATACATAAACCCCAATCCATAAACCTTGGATTAGAACATAACCGTAGTTCCCTTGACCGGATCTACAAAAATACCAAGGGCCGAAAATCATCGTACCCCAAAACCATGTGCAAAACCATGCACAAAACCATGGACGCGGACTACCCACCGGAAATTAGTCGTGGAAAGAATATAACACATACCCAACATTCTCCCACTTCTTGTTTTCTTTTCATAGGGGGCCACAGGAGAGCTTAGTCATTGGCCCAGTTCTTCAACACCCATTGTTTCTCTACACCAAGAGAACTTTTGAGTGCTCACAGACTTTGTTAATGCATCTGCAAAATTCTTCAAAGTGTCCACCTTTACCAGCAACACCCTTTTAGCCTCAACCATATCTCTAACAAAGTGAAATTGAACATCAATGTGCTTTGTCTTTGAAAGATAAGCAGGGTTCTTAGCCAAGAAAATTGCACTTTGGCTATCACAGTCTATCCTTATAGCTTGTTGTACCAACCCCATACTTGAACACAATCTCTAAACTGGGGGCCTATCTTTGCTCAAGATGAGTACGTTATGTATCTCCCGCTCTCTCAGTTGGTAAAGAGCTACTTGCTGCATCAGTCTTTTACTCATCCAACTGACTGCGCCTCCAAATAGGCTAAACACATACCCACTTGTAGATCTTCTTTGGTCCAGATCTCCAGCCCAGTCTACATAAAAAAAACCACAAATGTCCAACATTCTTTCCAATCCTGGTCTTCTTTGGTAGCACAAGCCATAATCACTAGTGCCACGTAAATATCTGAAAACCCGCTTCCCTGCTATCTAATGCTCCTTCCCTGGGTTTGACATAAACCTGCTCAATACTCCCACTAAATGTGCAATGTCTGGTCTAGTACAAACCATTGCATACATCAGGCTACCCACTGCACTTACATATGGAACATGAGACATATACTCCTCTTCTTCTTGTGTCTTGGGACACTGTTCAGCAGACAGCTTTACACCTACAGGAATAGGAACATTCATCGGTTTACTATCCTGCATATTGAACCTCTGCAATATAGACTCGACATACTTCCTCTGGTTTAACCAGAGCTTCCTCTTTGCCCGATCTCTCTTAATTTCCATGCCCAAAATATAGTTTGCAGCACCCAGATCCTTCATGTCGAATTTGGAGAACAGTTGGGTCTTCAAATCTTGGATAATTTCTTTGTCATTTCCAATCAACAACATATCATCCACATACAAGACCAAATAAATAACATGGTCACTAATTAATTTAAAATAAACACAATGATCCTCCTTGCTTCTGGTGAAGCCAAGTCCCCGTATATAGGTATCAAATTTCTGATACCACATCCTTGGTGACTGTTTTAACCCATACAGAGACTTCTTCAACCTGCATACCAATTCTTTCTTACCCTTCACCATAAAACCTTCAGGTTGCTTCATGTAGATCTCCTCTTATAGATCCCCGTGAAGAAATTTTGTCTTCACATCCATCTGTTCTATCTCAAAATCAAATGCAGCAGCAATAGATAAAAGTAATCTCATAGAAGTGACTTTGGCAACAGGAGAAAAAATATCACCAAAATCAATTCCCAACACCTGGGAATAACCTTTCGCCACCAACTGAGCTTTGTATTTCTCCACCTTTCCTTCTACATTCATCTTCTTCTTAAACACCCATTTGCTCCCAATGGGCTTCCTTCCAGCCGACAACTCCACCAAATCCCATGCATTGTTTTTATGCAAGGATGCCATTTCATCAACCATGGCCTCCTTCCAGAGTTTTCCATCCTCTGAATCTACTGCCTCCCTGACAGTTCTAGGTTCATCATTAGTTATAGTTAAGGCAAAACCTGAACAGAAAGTAGATGGAATATACCTTTCTGGTTGCCTTCTTTCCCGAATTGATCTTCTCAAAGCTGGAGTTTGTGGCTCTTCATCTTCTGATTCTTCTTTTGTTGTAGAGTCAGATTCATCCTCCTTTAGCTCAAACTCTATCTTCTCAGGTTCCTTTGGTAGGAATTCATGTTTAACAACATATTTTACTTCTCTAAACACCATATCTCTACTGTACACAACCTTCCTTGTTTCTGGGTTCCAAAGCTTGTAACCCCTTAAACCATCCTTATACCCAATAAAGATGCACCTTTTAGATTTATTATCCAACTTGGTCCTTTTCTCCTTTGGAACATGTACATATGCATCACATCCAAATACCCTTAGATGTGAAAGAGAGGGTTTCTTACCAGTCCATACCTCATGTGGAGTCTTATCCTCCAACGCTGATGAAGGTGATCTGCTAACTAAGTAACATGCAGTCTCCACTGCCTCTGCCCAGAATTCTTGTCCTAACCCGGTACCACTGAGCATGCTTCTTGCCTTTTCCATCAGTGTTCTATTCATTCTTTTTGCAACTCCATTTTGCTGAGATGTATATGGAGTATTCTTCTGCCGTGTTATACCACACTTCTTACAGAACTCTTCAAATTCCTTCTGGCAGAACTCCCCACCATTATCTGTCCTCAATGCCTTTATCTTCTTCTCTGTCTGGTTTTCCACCAGAGCCTTAAATTATTTAAACTTGTCAAAGACTTCAGATTTCTTCCTCAAGAAATATATCCATGTATTCCTTGAGAAGTCAGCTATGAATGAAACATAGTACGTACTTTCCAGTATTTTAAACCGACACAGCCCAACACATCACCTGCACAAAGTTCTTAACATCTCGTTTTCCCTTCAGCACTGCATGGAAAACTCACCCGATTTTGCTTCCCATATACACAATGTTCACATAAATCAAAATCCAGAGAGAAATTAGACATACCTTCTACCATACCATTTCTATGCAGTATCTGAAGGCCCTTCTCTCCAATATGTCCAAGCCTTTGATGCCATAGCATGGTCTTTTCTCCAGAGACAGCTAGGCTTTCCACTCCACTTTCAGGAACCATAGAACTGCAACACCCATCAATAACAGTGCTACCTTGTAGCTTGTACATAGTTCAAGTCTGAACTCCCCGCATTAATACTAGTGCTCCTCGAACCATCTTGTAGGCATCTTTCTCGAACACTGTTTTTACACCTGCATCATCCATCTTGCTTACAGAAATCAGACTTCTAGCCAATGCAAGAATTTGCAGAACACCAGGAAGTGTTCTAATCCTTCCACCTTGTAGCTTTAGCTTGACCTTTCCATGTCCAAATATTTTGGCCTTCCTATCATCCCCTAGGAAGACATCACCATCATATTTCTCATACTCGTAGAACCACTCCCTGTGGGGAGTGAAGTGAAAGGATGCGCCTGAGTCAATCAACCATGACTCATGATCTACATGTGTATTTGAAGAAGAAGTCAAATACACATCCCCACCTTGATCCGAGGTGGTTTTTTCCTCTACATAAGGAGCATCATCAGATCCCTTTCCTTTCTCAGGAGATTTAGATCTGTAGTCCTTTTTGTAGTGCCCTTCCTTTTCGCATTTCCAGTACACCTTTACAAACTTTACAGGAGATTTAGATCTCCCTCTAGATTTAGATCTCCCACTCGAAACCTTATTCTTGTTTCTATTTTGGGACCTTCCTCGTACAGATAAGGCATCTCCATTCTGGCCCTCCATATTTCTCTGTCTCATTTCCTCCGACAACAAGGCTGAGATAATGTCATCAAAATTCAAGGTAGTTGTATTGCTACCTATTGCAATAATCAGGCTGTCCCACAAGTCTGATATAGAACACAAAAAACTGATGCACTTATCTTCTACCCTCCAAGGTTTCAATATCAGATGGGGATAACATCACTACGTATTGAAGGCGTTCAGATGCTCTGTCACCGAGTCTCCATCCTTCATCCTCAGGTTATACAACTTTTTCCACAAGAACAACTTATTCACCAGAGACTTAGATTGGTACAGAGTCCCAAGTTTTTCCCACAAATTCTTCGTCATAGCTTCCCCAGATACATTCAACAATACTGAATCTAAGACACACAACCGTATTGTGCTCTTAGCCTTTCGATCCAGTTTCTTCCAGCCTTCATCTGACATTCCTGTTGGTTTAGTACCTGGATCTACCACGATCCATTGATCTTTATCCAGCAGCAGATCCTCCATCTTGAGCTTCCACAACTCAAAACTCTGACCATTAAATTTCTCGATCTCTATCTTTCTGCCGCTCGCCATCTTCTTTCACCACAAGAATTGATCCCGCAGATCTCCCACTGAACAGGGTCTACCTCAGGCCCAAGCAAAAAACCCTCAGCAGCAAAGGCGTCCCCTTGAAGCCGAAACAACTCTAATACCAAATGTAGGTTTTAACCCTGAACAGAAATTATCACATGAATCTTTATAACAGAAAAAATAAACAATAGCGAGAGCATAAAACATAAAACAGATAAATACAGAGATTTTCCCCTGGATCCCAAATTGGGACGACCAGCTTGATTTTTCATTATATACCTTTTAGTGTTACAAAAGATATATATACATGCCAAAGCATTCATAAACCCCAATCCATAAACCCTGGATTAGAAAATAACCGTAGTTCCCTTGACCGGATCTACAAAAATACCAGGGGCCGAAAACCATCATACCCCAAAACCATGTGCAAAACCATGCACAAAACCATGGACATGGACTACCCACCGGAAATTAAGGAATATAATATAGCACATACCCAACATAGTCTTCGACCATAGGAAACACTTTGAAAATGAAGTTTTCTACGAGCTATCCCACGACCTCAGATTCACCCATGAATTCACTTCACCATACTACCCCCAATCCAACGGATAGGTAGAATTTGTGAAAAAAGTCCTTAAGACTATGTTACAGCATATGGTGAATAACAATAAAACCAACTGGCAACATATGCTTTTCTCAGCCATGTGGGCATACCACACGGCTATGAAAACATCCACTGGTTTCACTCCCTTCCACTTGGTATAGGGGGTCACAACCATGATTCCCATAGAACGCAAAATCCCGAATTTACATGCCGCCATTGGACTCCTCAATGATACGCAACCTCTAGAAAAATGTCTAGTACAACTAGAGCTTGTTAATGAAATCTGACGATAGTCCCTACAACAAAACGAGGCCCACAAGAAAATAATAAAAGAATCATTCGACCCATCACATAAACCCTCGCTCATTCACTGAGGGAGAGTTACTCCTCCACTACGATGTTGCAAAAGAAGCATTAGGGCCAGTAAATTTCGAAACCTTATGGAAAGGACCCTACATCATAAAACATTGCCTCCTCATGGGGGCATACATCTTGACTGAATCGGATGGAACGAGCCTCAACAACCCCGTTAACAACCTTTACCTCAAGAAATTCTACCCATAAGGGCCAAGAAGGCCGTACCCTAGAGTCAATGTACAAAAACCTAAGCACTTAATTTTTTTGACTAAAATACTTGTTACAAAAAATGCTCAAGTGTCACAATGGGTTACCAACCCGATCCTTACTTCGGATTTGTTGATGGAGCATCAATATGGTCTCAAAGTTTAGCAACAACTACTTGGGTTATCTATCACCCTGACTGATCACCACTCTGCACCAATGGTGTTCATATCATTTCAGCAACAAAAAATAGGGTAGAATATGATGCCATCATTGGACTTATGTGCGACACCCTCAACCAGGGCATACACCATATACATATCTACCTTGATTCCTAGTTAGTAGTGTCAGAGTTAAACCAGATACGAGATTCACATCTATTTATAAAATACTTGTGTGCAAAAATATTAAGAAGACAATTTGACTACATTACATTCACACATGTACCAAGGAGTCAAAACCAAACAGTTGATCGCATAGCTAAAAATATTATAAACTGGAATGCATCTCGGATAAACCAGCATACATAAAAAAAAAACATAGAAAAAATAGATATTCACCAGCATAACATAATCCATAAACAAAAACAGGGGGTACACCATGTAGAACTACAAAAAATATCTCTCACATATATACCAAAAATGTATGTATCTGAGTACAAAAAATAGTGTCTCTCACCCATAGGTCAGCCCAAAAGATACACATACAAGTCGAGAAAAATAGGGGAAGCATCCTCATAATGGGTGCTTTCCCCATGTACAAAAATACTCTAGGGTGGGGCACCCCCAGGTGGTGCACCTGGACCTAGTGCTGCTCCTAGTACTAGTACTAAAGCTGTCGTTGACACAGAGATCGCCACCCGACGTAAAATCGGCCAATAGCCCCTCCCCCTGGCCATCAAGGTATCTAGCCATACATCCTCAAGGTCATCCATAAATCCTCAAGTAGGAATCCCCTGGGTCATGCAGTCCACTCGACCCCAGGCATCCTCTAGATATGTCACCTGCTCGGTCAGCTCAAGAACACGAGCCTCTGTCGCATTAGCACGAGCTCACTTAGCAGTAGTCTCGGCAATAGTCGAGCTACTATGTGCCCCAGAGGGACTAGCTGCACCACCTGGTTCTCCACCCAGAGGCTATGCAGGAGCTCCTACCTACCCACCGCAAGCTCCTTGAGGTTGTTGAATCAGCTGGTGCCCAACCAACTGAGCCACATGATGACCAAACTTGCCAACATCTGCAAGAGTAACCAAAACTATGTCAGTGTCATTATAATACATATATAAACACAAATAATAAAGTAAATGTAGAAAACAAAAAGACATACGTGGTTGCCCAAAAGCGTATCCAGCAGGAAGACCCATGTCTTGATCTCCCTGGAATTCCATCGTGGCATAAGGGAATGGTAGAAAAATCTGAGGATTGGCCTCAAACCAAGGCTCTTTGGTGGCATTCCAGTAATGCCCCACCCTACCCCCACTTCCTTGAGGCATCACGGGAGCCCACCTCCTCATGCGAGGTTCATGTGGCCCCCGAGTAGGCACAACCACTGTAGGTCTTAGCAGCACCACACACTCATACATTGTGCTACATAGGATGTTGGAAGAGGTAAACAAATTTGATCCATCCTGGACATTGGAAAGCTGTACCAACATCCTATCGTAACAAAAATGGGAAAATTCAAAGAAGTGCCCAGCCCTCAACCGACACAAGACATCGATTTGTGGATCGGATGCCCAATGAGGAGCAGATGATGTTTCAGGGAAAAACACCCTAGAGGTTTGTTGGGTCAAAACCTCCACAGATCAGGGCATGCTATTCAAGAAGGGCTCACACAACCACACTTTTATGCTAAAAACTAGATAACATCGATAGTAGAACTCACCCGTAATCCTACGTTTGATGTAGATCCCACGGGGTCCAAACCCCTAGCAACCCTTCTTCCTCCTTAACCTGAAAACCAAGAAGAAACGTGCACAAAAATCTAGTTGTACAACATATAATTACCCTAAATGTCAGTGAAAACCATGTGAAACATCATGTAAACAATAATAAATGCTTAAATAATAATCTTTTCATATATACAAGTAGATGTTAACACGTGACTTCAGGAACAAGATGGTTCTTCTTTATTACGAACAACATGTACAGTAATAAAAAGTGGAGAGATCACCTGGATCCTTCCACGATCATCGAACAGACCATCGTCCGGATCCATCCCACCCTTACCTCGCTAAGATACTTTCAAGACTTGTGCACTTGAGATGGCATATAAACTGATGAACATCTCCAGGAAACAAGGGTTTCCTGTAAAAATCTGGGAAAGTGCAGGAGGCACGGGAATTCAGACTTGAATTGGGATTCCAACATAGTATAATGTTTATAAATTTCTCTCTCCCTTAGGCCATACACATGAGGGACTTTTATACTCCCTCAAAGTAGTTTCAGTCAGTTGGAAACAGTTGGCCACGTGCAGGGGTGGTTGAACTACTGGAGTAACCATCAACCTAGCCTGAAAATAGGGAATTATATATATATTTTTAATGATTTTAATGGCATACGCGGAAAAGTGTGTATGGACTCGCGTATACACGCGGAAAAGTCTGGGCATACCCGCGTATGGGATTTTTAACACTGTTTTTTATGAATTTTGTTCAAGTCTGTGGGAATGGGTGCCCAAGGCCATAGAGATAATCATGAATCACATGAGGGTGAAAAATGATGTTATAACAGATGACCCTGCCAGTTTCACAATGGCTACAAGAGCACACCACTGGGCCAAGTCTGTCACTGTCGCAATAGCTATGCACCCCACCATAAGGGGTGCCCCACCATAGTGACGTGCTGAAAATACCTTAAGATCCACCCTCCCAGAGGGAAGTGGATACCAAAGAGCCTCACCCTGAGGCATCAGCATGGTCACAAAATATATATCCATATCGAGACAGATAGTGAGGTCGCACCCACGTAGCACCATCACCTTCCACTGTTTGTTTCAGCATCAGATCAAGTAGCGCAAAAGTCAATCCTGTGATCGAAGAAGGTCATTCTACAGAAACTTGAGGAGACCGCATTTCACTAGTTGCTGGTGTGCATGACCATTGGTAACTAAGGCAGCATGGAGATCAGGCCGACCCCTCTCCCTCCACAACATCCTGTCATCAAAACAGGAACACATCAGCCACACTAAAAATACTAAAAACAAACAAAATTTCCAAAAAATTTGACAAAAATAGTTTTAGCTCCCCGTGCAACTGTTCCTTAGATAGGCGTGTGGAGGGCGCATCTGTCCTTCTCACAAACGTGCGAAAGGCACACCTAAAGCTAGGAAAAGCATGCTCAATGCATGCAAAACACAGTTTTCGTGCGCAAGATGTGCACCTATACCTTGACTTCCCACGCAGTCATGGTAAAATTTGACCCAGAATCCATACAAACCCATGTTGTACGGAACCCATCACCAGTACACTAAAAAATTTAAATTTCAGGATGTCATGAAGTTTACCTGGCTAAGAAATCACTAATATTGGGTGCTTAGGATGATCACAACGGAAAGAACGACTTTGCAAAAGCCTTTGACCTCTCAACACTCAAATAGACACAAATGAACTGAATTGAGCCATATTCACCTATATGTCACCCTTTTCAGAAAAATTGGAGGACCATAACAAGAGTTCAAAAGGCCCAATCACCGAACCGAAAGTATCACTGTGACCAACACTCTATAATGCCAAAGGGTGGTGTGACACATTCACACTCACGAAAAAAAATAATCAGTGTCGGCAGGTATGCCCTCTTTCATCTTATTTTTTAAGCACATGTCTTTCAAATAATATTTGAATAAATAATATGCTTTCACTTGGGGTATTTGTTTTTGAAGGTAGTGTGAAAACCATCCGCAACTCCATCCAATCAAAGTTTCAGAGCAGGTATCATTCTACCCCAGCATGATAGAGTCCCAGAAAAACTCGCCATATCCTGACATCATTTATGCATCAAAAATTAACCATAGGTTCTAAAAACTTGACCATGTTTATCATCACCTCCCCTTGTACATGATAAGCATCCTCGTTGGTCGGTAGAGCCTCCCCTCCATGGCGCTCGTCCCCCAGAGTATACCATATATCACAAAAAATAGTGACGCCATGGCCATAACATTGTAGTCTGGGAGGAACCTCATGCCCATTCACTCACGATGCATTGGATCAAATTTTACCGTATCAAAATAAAACCCTTTTCCTGGACAACTAGGTTGTGCAAGTAGATTGAAATCGCACTACCGCGCCTCATATTTGGCCTACCATACCTCCATCATCATAACCCATCTGCGACATTTTTTCATCCACTTCATCAACCTCACACATGATACTAACCAATGGGGCCCCCGCCCTTAGTAAAACACCTTCCTCACATCATCAATGAGTGAACACTTTTATGTTTTGGGGCACTCATCTTTGTGTTTTGTAAAAACCAAAACCCAATATTTTATTCTTTTGGTACGTGTACAAAGACCACAAACAACGCACTATGTCCCCCACCTACCCATTCATTTTTTCTCCCATGGAAGCAATCCTTAGTCAACCCTGGTCGGAGTATCACACCCTCACACAAAAGCCATCATGACATTCATAACCAGTTTATACCCATCTTGGAAGTCCTACCAGCTCTAGGGATTTCCCCATCAAAAATAGTTATAATTGCCTCCAAGCGGCTTTTTATACTCTGACCTTGGGCCACTCAATCCCCATCATCATTTTTTAGTCACCCCTTGCCATGATGCCTATGTTAAACCCATCACATCTAGGATCTTGATCCTTCGTATCAGTGACCCCCTCGTTCGGTTAACGATTCTTTTTTGTTGACATCAACACCTCTTTTTCAAAAAGGAAGCAGTACCTTGGATCACCCCTCTTCGCAAAAAGGGCATCCTCGGGTGGCACGACATTCGACTACAACACAAGATTTCATGTCAATATGGTATTGTACCTTACAAACATTGCACTTTGATCAAATTTGTTGAAGACCCGTGCCTCTATAAGTGTCTCTTTCAACAATGCTTACACTGGAACGTCCTAACTAGCGCCTATGCATACAATACGCATTTATATGCCATACCAATTTTACGCATATGGGAACCACATTCCACCTATTTTCAAAGAAAAAAAATCCCTAAGGGCATCAACAATCGTCGTCATCAACCAATAGGTCACTACCATAGTAGTGACAGAGACATAATATGTATCTATCGAATAGATTTTTTTAACTAGCCAAGGCATCACAAGCATGGGACATGCCCGCCTCGTATAAAATTTGTATATATATTGTATTACCCCATTGTTTGCAGGGGTTTCACAGGACATGGTCGCTCTTCGACCCGGTGCAGGGTGTCTCCAACTCTGAGCTACACGCAGGTCTCTCTCTCTCTCTCTCTCTCTCTCTCTCTCTCTACAGAGTACATAGAAAAGAAACTATAATGTATTTCAGCTGTACAGTTCTTCCTAGACCTCACACATTAGGGGGAAATTGTTATCACTGTAAAATTGGACAAGGAAAGGTGACATTATTTATTGTCAAGTAGAAGGATTTACAGGGCTGAAAGAAATTAGAGAATCTAAATTATTTAAAAATTTCTAAGGTCTAAAATGAAAAATCAAATTGTGCATAGAAGGAACCAGTTAAATGCACCTTTGCACACATAATTATTCGATCATTGCACCTTTGTGCGACTTTTCCTTAAAAAGTCGTGTGGCCCTGAAAGTGGTGGAAGTCACTTTTCAGGACCACAAGGAACACTCCAAGACATTGATCCCACACTTGAGTCCATCTAAGGATAGCCTCCCAAGCCTCCTTAGGACCTCAAGGGAGCACACAATGGAATAAATGTGGCAAAAAATGGAATCACCCTCCTCTCTTGGGTCACCATCCACAATGTACCAAGAGAGGGAAGGATGATTTGAATTTTCCTACAAAATGCCACCAAGAGATGAAAAATATAAGAACACATTGTTATATTGGCTATAATTGCCCCAAGCAATACCAGTAGTGTGTGATCTGGAGCAGAGATAGAGGGGATTCAGTTGTTGGCCATCCAGCAACTCCAGTCCACCATAGTAGAGAGAGGGAGAATTTTCACCAAGGAATCTTAGAAGTAAAGACATCCTTGCATCAAGACTTGGAGCTCCATAGTTCCAAGGGCCCCTTGGAAAGTGGGTTAAAGTTTCATCCTCATTTCCTACCGGCACTCAATAAGAGGGGACATAAGCACCACCATTTGGATTATTGAAGTTGTTTGACTCTATTTAGAGCTTTTGTTTTATTTGTTTTAGTTTATTTTTTATGTTTGAATATGAATGTTATCTTTCTATCTAGTTTTTTTATGTTTTAGCATGTTACACTAACTTGCTTGACTCCATGTATTTTCTTCCTGTGACCAATAACTTAAGACAGAAAAACCACCCCTCTTAAGAAAGTGTGATTTGGTACATTCGTGCGCCAAACACACTAACACATAGGAATGTCCCTAATGGATTTTGCAATATTGAATGGGAATTTCAATAATTAATAGTGCCTAATTATGGAAGGAAACAACACAAGGAAATAGGGATCCTAGAGGGCAGAAAATTGGTCAAATATTGAACTAGGCTTGTCTACGAATCAGTGAGACAAAAAGATATAGTGAAAAGGCTTCTAATGAAGAGAAAAGGCATTGTAATCTTCTCATTTTTCCTGACTTATGCAATAAATAGATAGGAAGGTTTTTACTTGAGGCTTTCCCCAAGAAATATTTTTGTTGTGCATTCTCTTTCTTGTATTGTGATTCTATGCTCTTAATTGGTTTCCACAATTGGTAGAGTAGATTCAGGATAGTTGTTTTATCAAATTACAATTTTTAGTTTCAATCTACATGTATTTTTCCATGGTATCAAAGCATGAATCACTATAGAAGAGAAGAATACGAGTTTTTTTTTTTTTTTTTGAGTAGGTGAATTGACTTTGCAGATCTACTCTTCAGGACTACGATTAGGATCATGATGTATTTCTCTGGATTAAGAATCGAATATAACCTTGAGGGTAGTTTGAATTACACATCTTGGAAATGAAATATGGAAGAAGCGTTGGAAGAAAATGGGATGAAGGATTTCATAGAAAATGATATTCCTAAGCCTACAATAGCATATGCTCAAGATATGGAAAACTGGAAGAGGAATGTAGCAAAGGAATGAAGGGTTCTGTTGGAAGTTTTTCGAGATCACATTGTCTCAAACCTCTATTTAAAGGAAAATCCATATTCTATGTGGAATTCCTTGACCTATTTGTTTCATAACAACAACTACTACAGGAAGCTAGTGGTGAAGGAAAAGATCAGCAAAATAAAGATGGAGAAGGGTGACGTCATAATACAAAAATACTTGGCAAGGTTCACTCAATTTCAGGATGAGATTGGAAGTGTTGGTCTTATCGTTACCAAGGATGATCTGGTGAGCCTAGAAATTCTAGGACTTCCCAAGAGCTGGCACAAATACCAATATTTCGTAAATGGGAGGGAGAAGCTACCAGAGTGGGAGCCATTGTGGTTTGACTTGGTACAAGAAGAGATTTGGTGGAACACTAGAGATGGATCCTCATCAAAAAATTATTATGAGGAGAGTTGTGCCTTGGATAGAAAGGAAGAGAAAGGGAACTGGGAGGCTCCAATTCCAAATTAGATTCTTTTTATGCATGTGAGAAGAAGGACTAGTCAAAGATTAAATTTTTTCATCGTCATGAGCTGGTAAACTATGCCACGAAGTATCTGCACAAGAAGGACGACAAGAAACCTTCAAGAGGAGCGTAAGGTGAAGCTCTTGCTTCATAATTTGAGTTGGATTTCACTCTCTTCGCATGCATGGTGTCATCAGTGATGGTTTCTATCTGGTACATGGATATTGGAGCCTCATTTCATATGAAAGACAACAAAGACTTCTTTAACAGCTTGGAGTAGAAGGACCTCTAGATGCATATTGATATGGGAGATGATGGGAGATATAACACAACTGACATTGATACTTTTACCTTTCAGAGGGATTCTAGTTCTCCTATCACATTAAAATATGTCATGTATGTTCCTGTTTTGAAGAAGATCTTTCTTTAGTTACTATGCTATAATATTATGGCTATGATGTGATTTTTAGAAAAGGAAAGCTGTTCCTTCATCACATAGCCATGGGGTTTGGGTAAAGAACCTCTAAAATTTGGATGTAGAATATTGTGCTACCTTGAGCACTAAATGAGATAAGGTGCAAAGTTGAGACATCTGTGTGTTTTGTTGTAGAATATTGTGTCATCTACACCATGAAGCTTTGAAGGTCAGGCAACATATTTCTACAGGACTTCCCAATGGGGCACTTGAGCGGCGTGGTACATGTAAAGGGTGTACCAAGGTAAGTATACCAAATCCACATTTCATGATAAGGACATTTGAGCACAAGAGATCCTTAAAAGAGTTCACTTAGATGTATGTTGATCATTCTCGATAGCCTCCATGGAGAAAAACATGTATTATGTTGTTTTTGTAGATGATTTTTCATGAAAGTGTTGGATATTATCCATGCAGAAGAAACATTAGACATTATAAAAAAAAAATTAGTTCAAAGAACTTGTTGAGAAATACACAAGAAATAAAGTGAAGGCTCTTAGAAGCGACAATGATGGAGAATATGTGTCAAATAAATTCAAGAAGTTATGTGCTTCAGAAGGCATTTGATGGGATTTGATAAAACCTCATAACCCACATCAAAATGGGGTTGCAGAAATAAATAAAAGAACTATCATGGGAGCTTCATGAGCATTGTTACATGATCATGGCCTACCGTTTCACTTGTGGAATGAAGCATGCAACACAACAATATTTTTTTAGAATAGAAGTCCTCATCGGATTCCTAGGATGAGTACACCAGAGGAAGTTTTTTCATTGAAGAAACTAGATGTGGCACACTTCAGAATCTTATTTTCATCAGTTTATTGTCATGTTTCCAAGGACGCATGGAAAAATCTAGAACCAATAGCTAAGTTAGGCATATTTTTCAGGTACACTGATACACCTCACAACTATCGGGTGTACCTTTGATCTCACAGGATGACAATTGTTCTTAGAGATGTGAAATTTGATGAAAATAATGCCATGCGAATTTCCTTTAGAGGGATATGTTTGGTCAATTTAATTTTCTTAAATTGATTACATAAATTATTTACCATAGTTGGTAAAATTGTGAAGTACAAGTGCACAATATATGCTAGAAGCCTCTTTTATTCATTTTGTTTATTGGTGTGATGATTGGATTTTTAGAGATTAATTCTAAGGATTTTTTTATTCTTATGAAATTGATAAATTTAAATTACAACTAAGTTCTAAAAATCAACATGCTTTCTACTCTATAAAAAACAAAACAAACTTTCTCTATATTATGAAGAAATCTAAACTAATTTATTTGTTAGTCTCTAAAAATTCTTATTCTCTAACAATCATGTGCATGAATATAAAATCAAATTCTCTAAAAGTGAATTTATACATTTTTATGTTTTTGAAATGAAATGAAATGTTATGGAAATGAAACTTGTAAAGAAATCACTACATCTCTTGAAAAGAAATAAATGATGAACAAAGAAGAGAAAACTCATATGTTGAAAGGAAATCACTCAATCACTACTGTTTAAAAAAGAAAACACTCATTCTCTTAAAATAAACCACTCATAAACTTGTAAAACTACTCTAAAATAAACCATCATTGCTCTAGAAGTAAAAATATGAATTCTCTACAACTTGATAATTCGAAAGGAAATATGTATGAATCTACATCAAATGATAAAAGAAGACTTATGAAAGCATCTATATCAAATAAAAAAATGAAATTCTGGAAACAAATATAACAAATTAAAAATTGGAATTCTGAAAACAGCTACGGCAAATGACAAATTGGAATTATGAAAACAACTACGGAAAATGACAAATTGTAATTATGAAAACAACTATGGAAAATGACAAATTGGAATTCTAAAAATAACTACATCAAATGATAAAATGAAAACATGAAAACAACTACATTAAAAACATAAAATGCAGAACCTTCACTGTTTGCAGGGGCCCTCCACAGACATGTAGTCAAATCTTTACTTCAATAGTTAGCTGCCATTAGGGTAATTTTGAGGTCTAAAATGGGCCTCCTAAGGAAATTATAAAATAATAGTGGAAATAATAAAATAATATTTGATTACATCATCAAATTTTAGAGGGAAAATATAAAAAACTACTTTTTCAACTCATATTTTCAACTTATCTCCCAATTATTTTACTCCAATTTCGAGCGAGAGTACTCATTGGATGCAAAATTTAATTTCTCAGCCAAGGAGTACCCATGTTACATAATTTCGATGGGTTCTGCTACACGAAAAATGAGAAATACACGAAAAATGTGATTGCAATCACATTTTTTAATGTATTTCTGACTTTTCATGTAGTAGGGTCCTGTTGTGACCAGCAACAACCCCCCTTTTTATTTAATATTAGTAATAATACTAAATAAGTGGGGACCCTTAGTTAAAAAATCCAAAAAAATCAATCATTATTTGTTTCCCTTTTCAAAAAAAAACTTTCTAAACTTAGGGAAATTCCTTAGAAAATCCTTAAGAAACACTTAAGTTTATGATAGATTACAATAAAATCTTTCTTTGAGCGAAATAGCGCATCCATTGCAAATGGTAGATATCTTTTGTAAAACTGAATCTTTTAAACTGCGACTTTGCGATATTGCGATAATGCGATCCCAAAAAGATTATACGTTAAAATATTGGTCGCAAATCACATATCGCAGAAAAATGTTAAACGAATAATTTTTATATGTGATATTTGCGATTTGCGATTTGCGATATTTGCGATTTTGCTATGGTTACGCTTTGAGAAAATTGCGATTTTCGATATTGCGATATTGCGATATCGCGCAGCAAATCGCAGATCGCAATATCGCAGATTCTTAAAAGCTCGTTGTCCAATGTAAATCTTTTCATAAATCAATATCTGTTATGTGCTTTAGATGATTGAATTAATGAATGGATTGTCAAATATCAATAAAAAGGATTTTTTTTTGATTGAAAGGTTGTTTCTATTAGAATAATATATTTCATCCGCTGTTTGCAT
This sequence comes from Pinus albicaulis, assembly GCA_034641835.2. Lineage (NCBI taxonomy): Eukaryota > Viridiplantae > Streptophyta > Pinopsida > Pinales > Pinaceae > Pinus > Pinus albicaulis. The sequence goes on along the minus strand of CM076578.1, from coordinate 403,365,597 downwards.
TTAAAACTATCTCATCACCCTTCTCACGTCATTACTCTCACTTAACTCGTAAAACCGCACGCGCGAAGGAGCAGAAGACTATACAAAGCGTTCACAGAGCCTTATGGGTAAGAAAGAGAAGATTTCAAATTCTGAAAACAAATAAATGGCTTCACTGTATGCGGATACGGCTTGCAATAAGGATGTCGGTATCACCACCTGGGAAGGAATGTATAATTTTCTTGAAGAAGAAAATCCCAGGGTGATGCAAGTTGTGGCTACTTCAGGCTCAAGTAATTCATCTGAGGCAACCCTTAAAGAACTGGCTCGTTCATTTCTGCACCGGATAGCGACAAGACCAAGAATTATTCCATATACAGACATGGTAAAATGGGTGCTGGACATCACCGATATTTCAAACAGGCAATTTAAAACTCTAGATCAAGAGCTCATCGGGTAGTTCACTACGAAAGATTTGAGGTTGATGTATCATTTGCTGGAACCTCAGGCAACTTATAATAAACAATTTATGGAGAATTTTTCCAAAGAACATGAAAATTTGGCGGAATGCACGCAGGAATGGACCAAAAGAGATGAACCATTGAAGAAAAACAAACACAGTATGTACAGTACTGGTTCACTTACCTCTCCATATTATTTTGCTGCTGCTATATTATGCAGGCTTTTTGGAAAGCCTGATATAAATATGGTCTTACCTGAATGGCTTCCATTGTTAAATGTTGTTGTTAACGCTACCATTGTAGACTGGGCAAAAATATTATTTGACAATTTAGCCACTGCTATTTTCAATTACCGGTCTAAACGAATTGTTTCTCAGAGGATTTATCCTCCTTTTTATCTATCTGCTTATGTTATGGACGCTATCTGCTTTGTTTCTAAATTCCCTTTGATGGGTTGGCAATGGACAATTCAAGATCCTTTGCCTATTCATGTGTATCATAATGAATTGTGGGAATCCAAGTTTATTCCTCATTTTTACAAGATCTGCCACGGCATAATGTTGTCTCTACACAAAACATTGTATAATAAAGATGCTCCAAGGTTTTCCCCGGAAGCACAAGTCGACATTCTCCCTATCGCACGATGGTTTGGGGAAGAGTGGTTCACCTATGTGAGGGTTTTTGGAAGCTATTCTTCTCCTCATGTTTTACCCTTATATGTTTCTGATAAACTTATAGCTCGGGAAATTGCATACAAAACCTGTGGTGAAGGAGGTTTGACAAAGGAATTAAGGGATAAGAAGAAGGCCATTTGGCCACAATTTCTCATAGCTTGTGGGACATTTTCATTATTTGATGTTGGACATGCATTCAAGGAAGTAAGCAATATTACATGCTTACAATTGTTTAAATTTTCAAAAAGTTTATTCGACCCTAATGAAGTTGCTAAACATTTCACCTCTGCAATCAAAGTAAGGATATTTTCTAGAGAAGAGGACCCTTTCGATGATATATTCCTAGGAAAATCCACACTGAAAGAAATTCTACATTCGGCACAGAAGCAGTTATCTCCAGAACAATTTCAAGAATTTAAGGTTTACAGGGAAAGAAGACTGACCACCATCCCTTTGGAAAATTTGCGTTTGGAACCCACAAGGGAACCAACTCCTAGTGTCAGTATAAGTGGCAGTTCAGGTACAGATAAATCTAAGTCAAAATCTGAAAGAGAGACTTCTGAACGTTCCAATCAGTCTAATGAAGAGAAGGATAGAAATGAAGAATCAGTGAAAGATACTGCTCAATCGAAAAAACTTTCACAACAACAAATTTTGACTTCTCAGCAGATAACTCCTCCTCCTACCAATGTACAGAAACAGTCAGTCACAATTGAATTAGACAAAGAATGGGAAAGCTTTAATCAATTGCTTAATGTGGAAGGACAAAGTATAGAGACCCCTGTACAGACAACAAAAGTTTTGAGCATAGGAATAAGTGGCACAGTCACAGAGACTGAGCATATACCTGTCACTCCCTCTTCTGAAATTGTACTTAATGTAGAGGACATTCCTCCTCTAGATGTATTCTACAGCCCAAAGTATAAATCAGTAGTGAAGAAACAAAGGAAAAAGAGAAAATTAGAAGGTGCAATTGCTACTGAAGCAGAACAATTAGACATTTTGTGGAAGGATCCTACCATAGAGCCTACTAATAATCTTGCTAAGTTATCTCAGATTACGGGAGCTTATGCTTCTGCAACTATTGACAAATCATTTGAGATACAGCTCTTATTAAATGAAAAAGAAGAACAGATACAAGTTCCGCAACAACAATTGCAACAGGTACAGGCCAATAATGAAGCACAGATGAAACATGAAAAATTACAGCAACAACTTCAAGAAATGTAAATTGGATATCAAAAAAGTTTAGCTGATAAAGAGAAACAAATACAGATTATCCAAGACCAGCACAAAGATGATCCTAAGCTTCCAGAGTTTATTTTAGAAACTATTTCTTTAAACAATCAACTACTACAACAAGAAGAAGTATTATGCCAAAAAATCTTGCAATGGAATTCTTTTTGTCAAGAAAGTGATAAGATCACTAATCATGTCGTAGATTTACGAAATGATTATGATTTAATTAATGAAAAAGTTACTGATTATTTGGTATGGCAAAAAAAAGAGGAAGGAAGAAAAGCTAGTGCACCAATTATTAATGAAAACCATAAAGAAATACTTTTCAATGACTAGGATGCACAAATCAGAAGGGCAGAGAAAGAAATAGAAGAATCGGCTACAGCAGCAAGCAGTCTCACTGATTGTGTAAATGAGAGTTTGGACAAAGAAAATTGATTTCAGAAAATGTTCCGGGATATCTTCCACAGGCGCATCAATTGCAAACAGAATGGAGAAAAAAGGCGAAAGAAAAATTAAAATAAATCCAAGGGTTGACAAGATTAAACTGGGATTCTTACTGGACATACCTAGTGAAACCACACAATCAACATAGTGTGCTTAATTGCATCATTAATTCTGCTGAGAAGATTGCGCCTACACTTGCCGATTCTGTCTTTTCAGGACAGTTGAAATCTGAAGTCGCTCAACCACATCTTCTCAAAACAATGCTAGATTCCTGCAAGTTTAAAGATCAAGTTCATAAGTAGTTACTTTATAGTCTTTATTTTTAGATTTAGTTTTAGTTTTACTGTATTTTTTCCTAGGAAAAGGACGGTCATTTAAACCGAATCCTTAACTTTTGTAATAAACTATTTTTAGATTTAGCTAGTAGTATTTAAACCCTTCTCATGCATTTAGAGAAGGGGTCCTGAATTATTATATTTTTGACTTGGAGATTACATTTCTGTACTCCACTGACTTTTATATTTTATAAAGGATCACATCTGGTGATTTTATGCTGAATTATCTTTAAGTGTTGCATTTTTGTACCTTGGATTTGATTTTGTATCAGAATTACTGGATTAGAGTATCAGATTTCATTTGAAAGCTTTCAAGATGAATAAGGTATTTCTATCTGTTCATTGTTGATTTCTTTTGTCTTATGATATTCGCTTTAAAATTTGCTATCATTTATATATATTTGGATTTTCACAACATTTCTTTATATATCATTTTTGAGTATAATTGAAATGTTATCTTTCATAAAGTGTATATAGATGATATACAGTGATGAATGCAATATGCTAGTATAACTCTGTTTAATTTCTTAAATAGAGTTATCTTTATTTTTTACTGCACAATTTCAATTAAACTTTAATACATTTTTATGGTTATTGTTAAATTGGAATAATTTTAAGTTGTATTCACATATGATTGCCCGGGTTAGTTTTAGAATTTCTTTATCAATATTTAGTTTAAATTAGATAGTTTTATTTCAGCCAATTTAGTCCCATTTTCACTCATCCAAATCAACCCATCACCAACCCATTAGTTATAAGGAAAATGGTCCTTTCAATCCAGTCGGAGCCACCATACCAAACGGATAAGGAGCTGTCCTAAGGTCCCGACCGGGTGGTTTTCCCCAATGTTTGAAGCAGAGACTTTCTAGGCTTCAACATTTTTGGCGCTAGAAGGAGGGCATGAGCTATGAATGACAAGTAAATCTTTACCTACAAGCCATTCTGAGAGCAAAACACCCTCATTAACTTCTTCAATTTCTTCTGAAATACAAAATCATATAGAAGGAATTGAGAAGAATATTCAGACACCCACTACCAAAATCTTAAAACAATCAGACAACCAAAATCCTGACTCTCCTGAAGTAAAAGATTTAATTCATAAATTGAAAGGATTCTCTTTATCTCTAGATGAGTCTGAAATATTTGAAGGTAGTGTAACTTCAAAATTTGTTTCTTCAAAACCTCTTACTAGGCTTCAAATTGAAAAATTTGGTATTTCTCCGAAAGAATTCCCTTTACGTAGTAGAGTCAAGACAAGAAGAAATCAATCGGAATCAGTAAGTGATATAAGTTCTTCATCTCATATTCAATCACCTGTTTCCGAAAACACAACTCAACAAAGTGCAGTTGTTCCCACATCATCTACTCAATCATCATCAATCTCAACATCATCTATTCCAACAACTTCTGTTCAGACACCACCAGTCTCTACTACTTCTCCAACAGTTGTTACAATAATGGCTAGACCATGGGCTACTCCAGGGGCTGTCAACATGCCTACACCTTTACATGATTTACCTGACAATCCTGGAAAATGGCTTCCAAAGTTCAGTCCAGAGCTTAACATTGAAGCTGAAGAACACATTAATAACTTTATGCTGGCTGTAAATTTGAATGGAGTCGTAGAAGAAGATGTTGTAGTCAGACTATTCCCTTATACTCTTCAAGGGGCAGCAGGATCCTGGTACTTTTCATTACCTTCAGGATCCATAACAAGTTGGGCCATTTTTGCAGATCATTTTTTAACCAAATTTGGAGATGACAGATCAATAGCTACTTTAATCAACGATCTCTCAAATTTGAAGAGAGAACCCAAGGAGCCCATTAAAGATTTCAACGCTAGATTCAACAAACTCTTGAACAAAATTCACACAGATTCAAGGCCTAGTGAACAAGTCAAAAGTGAATGGTACATAACTACTTTGCCCTCAAACATAGCAATTTTTGTAGATAGAGCCGCAAAACCTACGTTAGCCGAGAATATGAAAGAGGCTATTGCAGTAGAGAAACGAATTATTTCTCTAGAAAAGAAAAATGCTATTGAGGAAAGGAAATCTAAAAAAGTCAGCTTCAAAGATGATTCGAGAAAAAAGGCCAAAGACCCATATGACATGGAAGGTTTACAAAAATTTCTCAAAACCATGTCAAATGAAATGGTTGAAATAAAAAAACAAGTAGCTGAAACTTCTACCAAAAAAACATTCCGAAATTTCAAAAGAAATCAACTTGAATCTAAACCTCCCAATTCAATCTCTAATGCAGAATCAGAAGAGGAAGAAGAAGAAGATACTCCTCTAGTATCAGAAGAGGATGATGAAAATGAAGAAATAGCTGAATTGCATGGAATGTGGGATTTTATTCTCCCTAATTCTGATAGTGAGGTAGAACAAGAAGCTATGCCTGTAAGTACCAGGAGTAAATATACATCGGAACCTGTACAAACAGTTCCTAAAAAGAAAACTACAACTCCAAACACCAAAGACAAATCCCCTGCAAAGAAAACTTCTCCGTTACCTACTCAAAATCAGCCATCTTCTTCTAATCCTCCTACATCGACAACAAAGACTTTAGTGGTTTCAGATCCTATGGAGTATAACATTGTTGAAGACATGAAAAATATTAAAGCCAACATTTCCTTACATGAACTCAACAAACTAAAACACCAACAGAAGTTGCTATTGAAAGAATTAAATGCTACACCAATCGCTCCTTTACCAAGTGGTGTAGTTGCAAAAGCAGCAAAAGGAACTGGTAAGCCACCAGACAAAGTAGATGCTACTGATACTATGCTCATTGGAGAAAGATCAAATTCTCAGACTCCTCCTTTTCTTTTGACTTATGAAATGTACAATAAAAATCTGCATAATTGTTTAATCGATTCTGGAGCATCCTCTAATATAATTCCTACTTCTATTTGTGCCAAATCGAATATTGAACCACAGAAATCGACAGTTCATATTGTTCAATTGGATCGCTCTAAAGTTCAAGTTGTAGGTGAAATCAATTCGGTTACTATCAGACTAGCTTCCGATCCTAGGATTGTCCAAAGAATTGATATTTTGATTGTAGATATTCCTGAATTCTATGGATTAGTTTTAAGTAGGGACTGGTTTGCAAAACTTAATGGATATATCGCAACTGATTATTCACATATGTGGCTTCCTTACAAAGGGAAACCAAATCAAATAAAAGTTGAAAGAGAAAAACATATGATGCACACTGTCACTGAATTTGAACAATCTAATGAGCCTGTGGCATTCAACAATAATATTCTTGGAGGTTATTCTGCCGAGTCATTTTTTGGAAACTTCAAAGCACCACAATCACCTTTTTCTGTAAATACTTTTGTTTCTCAAATAGAAAATTTTTCACAATCTGATTCTTCCAGAATTGTAAATATTTCTGTTGTAATTGTAGATAAGCCAATAGATAAATCTTTATTTTGGTCATTATATTTTGATGGATCAAAATCTAGTGATGGAGCTGGAGCAAGATGCATCTTAATTGATCCAGATGGAGAGAAAACCATGCTATCATGTAGGTTAGAATTTGAGTGTACGAACAATACTGCAGAATATGAAGCCTTGATTCAAGGACTTTATAAAGCTATAGGGTTAGATGTTAAATACTTGAAATTCTTTGGTGATTCCGAAATTTTCATAAAACAAGTTAGGAATACTATCCATTGCCTTTCAGGACATCTTAAACACTATCAAACCCTAGTGCAAGATCTTACTACTCATTTTTTAGCATTCAATATTTCTCCTATTCCTAGGAATCAAAATGCATCAGCTGATTTGTTAGCAAATGTTGCATCCAAACTCCTTCCAGCTAAAGATTGCAGTCCGGATATATTTTCAGTAGAATTGATTTTTCGCCCATCTGTCCCAGATAATGTCACAAGTTGGAGAGTATTTTACCATGATCAAGATATTTTAAATTTCATGACTTTAGAGAAATCATATGATGAACAAATTATTGATGAGGATGATCATGATTTACAAATTGCCTCAAAAGGTAATGAAAATCTCATTCCGAAATCTATTGTTAAATTAGAGGACTTATATGATATTAAAGACAGATTCAAGAAAGTTACTAATGCTAAACTTCAAAGTTCCACTTTGAAGTTTGAATTAGTAAATCTTGGTTCTGACTCTAATCCTCAAAATGTTAATTTAGGACTCAATTTAACTCCAGAGGAAAGGAATGCTTTCATTAAACTTCTGAACAAATATAAAAATGTTTTTTCTTGGAATTATGATGATTTAAAAATGTATGATACTTCTGTTATTCAACACACAATTCCAATGCTTCCTGATATTAAACCTGTTCAACAGAAGTTAAGAAAGATTCATCCAAATCTCGAAGGTCAAATCAAATCAGAACTTAATAAACTTTTAAAAGCCAAAATATTTTTTCCTGTAAGGCACTCCAATTGGGTTTCCAATATGGTACCTGTAAGGAAGAAGAATGGTGATATAAGAATCTGTATTGATTTTAGAAATTTAAACAAGGCATGTTTAAAAGACAATTTCCCATTGCCAAATATGGAACAGATACTTCAAAAAGTGGCTGGTTCTGAACTCATGTCCTTTCTTGATGGATTTTCGGGCTATAATCAAGTTTTAGTTCATCCAGATGACAGATTGAAAACAACTTTCATAACCAAATGGGGAACCTATGCTTATCAAAAAATTCCTTTTGGTCTAATAAATGCAGGAGAAACTTTCCAAAGAGCCATGCACATAGCATTTAAAGGTCTGATCAACAGATCAATTGTTGTTTATCTTGATGAAATAACAGTATTTTCAAAAAAAAGAGCTAATCATCTACATGATCTAATGCAAATATTTGAAAGATGTAGAAGGTTTGGTATTTCCTTAAATCCAAAGAAATCTTTCTTTGCTTTGGATGAAGGAAAACTCTTAGGATTTGTTGTGTCAAAAGATGGTATATATATTGATCCAGATAGAGTGAAAGAAATATTTGATATTTCTTTACCTCATAACAAAAAATCCATGCAATCATTTCTTGGGCAAATTAATTTTGTAAAAAGATTCATTCCTGATTTTTCTCAAATTGTTTTACCTATGCAAAATATGATCAAGAAGAATTCAGTATTCAAATGGGGGCATAAAGAGAAAGAAGCCTTTGGGGAAATAAAAAAAGCGATCATTAATGCACCAACATTGAATACCCCTGATTTTTCTAAAGATTTTACTTTGTATACTTTGGCCACCGAAACATCCTATGCTGCTGTTTTAATAGAGCTCAATGATCAGAAAATTGAGGCACCAATTTCTTTCTTTAGCTCAAACTTGCAAGGAGCTGAGCTGAATTATTCCGATGTTGAAAAACAAGCTTTTGCTGTGTTTAAATCAATCAAACATTTTAGACCTTTTCTCTTGAAAACACATACAAAAATCATTGTCCCATTCTCTGCAGTGAGACAATTATTAATTCAAAAAGAAGTAGGAGAAAAGAGAGCTAACTGGGTAGCAGCTTTGCAAGAATATGATATTGATATTAAGCCAACTAAGATTGTTAGAGGACAAGGTTTTTCCAGATTATTGGTAGGAGCTCATAACATACCAGAAAAACAAGATCAAAACAATGATATTCATGTTAGTCAGATAAGTATTACAGATTTTGAATCTCAGTATGTTGATCTCATCTACTACTTGAAAAATGGGTATGCTCCTTCTAATCTCAGCTATAAGAACAAACGTGCTTTAAGATTAAAGGCTATTAAATATGAGATCATTGATAATGTGTTATTTAGAAAGAATTATGATTCAATCCTATTAAGATGTCTTGAAAAGACTGAAGCTGAAAAGATGTTGCAGGAATTGCATGATGGACCAGCAGGAGGTCATTTTGGAGGTGATACCACAGCTCACAAAATAATTCATGTTGGTTATTACTGGCCAACCCTTTTTAAAGATACACATGATTATGTGACGAAGTACAAAATTTGTCAAACTGCAAGTGGAAAACAAAGGAAACCAGCTTTTCCTTTGCAACCAGTGAATATTGAGCAACCATTTGAGCAATGGGGGCTTGACATTATTGGTGAGATTATACTTCATTCTTCCAAACAACACAAATACATCCTTACAGCAACAGATTACTTTACAAAATGGGTAGAAGCAACCCCTTTGAAGGTAGCCAATTCTGATACAATTATCATAGATCAATTCATCATAACCAGGTTTGGTGTACCTAACGCTTGGTTTTGACAGTATCTTATTTTTTTCCGATACATCAGATAATTGTAACAAGTAGAGCGCGAAATTGAAAATATTCTATGTTTATTATCCGCGTATTGCTTGGTCAATTCCACTAACAAAACTATCAAAATCATTAAAAGGCGACCCGTTATTGATCAAAAATCAAAAAAGAATTGGTCATCAAAATATTTAAAATGTTAAACCGTTGCTGCCGCTACCGTTCTCCAGAACCACCTAAAGCCGCCTCGTTGCGCTTTTGCCGCTTGCCTCCAGGATTTCCGTTGCCCTGCGATTTTCCTTGCCTCCCAGTCGCTGCTTTTCAACTCACTCGTTATAGCTGCACCGGCTTCCATCCGGGTATTCGGCAGGAATTACAAAAATCGCTAATTCTAATCTCTTTCCTCGCTGAACATCGGATAAAAGCACCGACCCGGTCAGGGGCGTTCGGCATTAGGCCGGGTCATTGGGGCGTGCTTCCTGGAAGGTTACCAGGTTCACAGGGTTATGGCCTTCCCCGAAGGCAGTCGATGAATGGGTAAAAAGGAACTGGATACCGCTGGTGAAGGAAAGCATCAAGAGCCACTTTGTGGGGAAAGGTTATTTTGTATTCGTCTTCGACAATGTGGAAGATCGAAGCTTGATATTTCGAAATGGGCCATATTTCATGGGCCCTCAAGGTCTCTATCTGAATAAATGGTCGCCAGACTTCGACCCTGCTCAGGACGTGCCCACGGCGGTGCCAGTATGGGTGCGACTGCCCCACCTTCCCCTCCACTGCTGGAATCAAAGATCAATGCAGGCCATTGGCAATGCCCTAGGAAGATATATCGATCAAGCACCGAGGAAGGATCAGTTTTCCTGTGCCCGCATTTGCGTTGAGGTGGACCTTGAAATTGGGCTGCCTGAAGCAATCAATCTCACAGTAGCAGATTGGTCACATGTCCAGGAACTTGATTACGAACAGCTCCCCTTCAAATGCCGTCATTGTCACGAATACGGACACTTCGCAAGGTACTGCAAGAGAAAAAACGAGGAGCAAACAGAAAAAGAAAAAGGGGAACAGTGGAATCAAGTCAAGAAGCCATCAAACAGCAGACAGAACAACAAAAACAAAGGCAAAGGAGTGGAGAACAAAGCAGGGCAAGAAAACTCAAACACTCAAACTTCAGGAAGCAAGGATAAAGGCAGCCTAGAAATGGACAAAAATCCCTTTGAAGCACTAGATCTACAACAAGACCCTTCAGAAGTCGAGGCAGATGGTTCAATCCCAAAGGACAACATACCCGCTCCAGACCCGGGCATCATTCCAATCCCCTCTCAAGGTAATACCTCTTCCCCCTCGTATGCAGACATCATCAAGTCTAAAAAGAAGAATGCAGAAACCAATGGATCCTCGGACGATGAGACCTTCGAGAGGCCATCAAAGAAAGCTGGTAGAAAGTCAAACAGAGAAACTAGGGAAGAGGAGTCAGAAAGACAAAAAACCCTAGGCAGCCAAGCCACTATTGAAATGGCACTAGGCAGAAACACCAGATTAAGGACCCCCAAGGGAGGTGGACCTACCCCTTCTAGTTTTAAATGATGCAGATGATCTCTTGGAACTGCAGGGGTCTGGGGAATCCCAATAAGGCAGAAGCAATCAAAGATCTTTTGAAATCTGAACCCGCAGACATTCTAATGCTCCAAGAAACAAAAATAGATGGGGAGCTCCTTCTAAACACCAGCAATACCAAGTGGAAATTTGATGAAGGTAAGGCAATCAGCGCAAGAGGCACTGCAGGAGGAATAGGTACTTTCTGGTCTCAAAAACTCTTTTCATTAGAAAGATTTCATGAATCTCAACACTGGATTTTCACTGAACTCCGTCATAAAGCAAGCAATCTAGTGCTGGCACTATTTAACTTATATGTTCCTGTACATTATGATGAAAAGAAAGAGTGTTGGAAAACTCTCTCAGACTATCTAGAGCTGCATAAACCTCAGAATGTAATTTTAGGAGGAGATTTGAATATAGTATTGGATCCAAAAGAGAAAAAAGGTGGGAGTTCCTCGAGGGACCCCTTTCTCCATATCGTGGAAGACCTCATTCTTCATTGGGATCTTGTAGATTTCAAACCAGCCAAAGGAGAATATACCTGGTCCAATAACAGAACTGGAGGAGATCATATTGCAGCAAGGCTGGACAGGTTCCTCATCAACAGCTCCATTATGCTGGACAATAGAATAGTTCTGACAAAGATCCTCCCTAAACTCACCTCAGACCACAAACCAATCATGCTATGCATCAAGGATGAAGAAGATTTAGGGCCTTTACCATTCCGATTTAATCCTCTCTGGGCAGGAATTGAAGGGTTCCAAGAAACAGTGCAATCTGCCTGGAGTATTGAGGTCACGGGCTCTCCAAGTTACGTATGGGAGAAAAAGATAAAAAGCACAAAAAAAGCTCTAAAAGACTGGATCAAGAAAGCCATCAAGACTCCCACCAGTCAGAGAAAAGAGGCTGTTCAAAAGCTGGCAGATCTTCAATTTGACATGGAAAAAAAAGAAATCTCTCCAACAGACCTAACAGAAGAAAACGCTGCTCAAAGGAGATCATACAATTCTTTCAGAAATGAAGAGGAGCATTGGAGATTGAAGTCACGTAGCCTTTGGCTTAAGGCTGGAGATCGTAACACTGCTTACTTTCATAAACAGTACAGGGCAAGATTATCAAAAAATCACATTGCAGAAATCACTTTAGCCAATGGACAGGTATGTAAAGGTTTCGAACATGTCAAGACTGCTGCCGAGGATCACTTCCATGGTCTTCTCACCGCAGATAGGAATGGAAGTGAGGAGGATACTAATGCTTTTCTGTCAAATATTCCAAAGTTAGTTAATGCTGATGACAATAAATCCCTCTTGGAGCTGGCCTCGGAGGAAGAAATCTTTAGGATTGTGTGGTCGATGGAGCCGGATAAAGCACCAGGCCCAGATGGATTTTCAATCCATTTCTACAAAATATGCTGGGCGCTAATCAAATCTGACCTTCTAAAAATGATCCAAGGCATCATGAGAAAGGCCAAGGTGGGCGGTGGAATTAACTCCACTTTTCTTGCACTAATACCAAAGGAAGCAAACCCGGGGTCGTTCGACAGATATAGGTCAATCTCTCTTTGTAACGCCTCCTACAAGATTATGGCCAAACTGCTGGCAAATAGACTAAAACCCCTTCTGCAAAAACTTATCTCTCCAGCACAAGGAGGATTCGTGAAAGGCCGTCACATACTGGACAATGTTATTCAAGTCCAGGAAGCTCTGCACTCCAGCCAGGCCCGGAAAGAACAAGGTATGCTCATTAAACTAGACATGTGTAATGCTTTCGATAGAGTTAATAGATCATTTCTGTACAGGGTCCTCTCCTCTTTTGGGTTCTGTCAAGACTTTATAAAACTGATCAGAGCCTGTATAGAAAGGACTTGGATAGCCCCATTGGTTAATGGCAGACCGGCGAACTTCTTCCAGGCTACCAGAGGGTTGAGGCAGGGCTGCCCCCTCTCCCCATTCCTTTACATTATCATGGCAGATTCCTTGAGCAGAAAGCTCACCAAGGAAAAGAACGATGGAAATATCCCTGGCATCAGAATAGAAAATGGCATCGACTCAGTGAACCACGCCTTCTTCGCCGATGATTCGATTCTGCTTGGGGGCGCCTCTGCTAGAATGGCAAATTCATTCAAAATCACTCTTCAGAAGTATTGCAGTGTTTCAGGAGCGCTAATAAGTGAAAAAAAGAGTGATGTTTACGGTTGGAACACTGACAAACATACCATTGAGAAAATAGCCAACGAATTGGGCTTCATCGGTTATGCAGAGTGGGATAAATTGAAATACCTGGGGCTACCAATCACGATAAGAACCAACAGGAATCATCTATGGGAGGAAGTCATCTCAAAATTTAAGAAGAAGATCAGAGGGTGGGGAGGGTTCTGGCTTACCACCGGGGGAAAACTCATTCTTATCAAGGCTGTCCTCTCAGCTTTGCCCACATACCAGGCAGCTCTGATGTTAGCTCCTAAAGCTATCTCAGATCAGATAACCAGACTAATGCGAAATTTCATGTGGAAGGGTGGTCGAGGCAATCAAAGCAAGTTTCATTTGATCAATTGGGAAACAGTGAAACGCCCCCTTATGGAAGGTGGGTTGCAAATTCGGGATCCACAGAATGCTAATCTAGCGTTGGGCTGTAAGCTACTGTGGCAATTAATCGACAACCCACTTCACCCTGTCAGCCGAATCTTCAAGGCCAAATACTTAGAGAACCGGCCTCTCACTTCTTTCACAGCTGAAAACACACCAAAGGGCACGAATGTATGGAAACTCTGCAGCAAAGGTATAACTTTTTTCAAAACGCATTTGTATAGAGTTCCAGGGAATGGGAAAAATACAAGGATCTGGAGGGACTGCATAATGGGTCATCCACCGCTCGAGGACTCCAACGACATTAAAGAACTAAGAGAATGGTTTAAAGCGCAAGGAATAAAGAGAATTGAAGACATATCAGAATGGGACGTCAATGGCAATTGGCAGCATTGGAAAATTCCCAAGCCACCGGAGCATCTTGAGATTCAGCTCGCAGCTTTTAAAAGAGCTATCTCAGACTTCGCACCGGTGCATAAAGATGAGGCTGATCACTGGGGATGGGGGAAAACAGGGACCTACACAGCAAAGCAGGGATATCTCCAAATCCAAAGTAAAAAAGATCTGACATACCCAGCGACAGTCTGGAAGCTAATTTGGGACAGATTCAGTATTCCCAAAGTCAATTTTTTCTTCTGGATCTTGTTCCAAAACAAAATTTTGACGGGAGACAATCTGAGCAAGAGGAACATCGTTGGACCTCATCGCTGTGCTCTATGCAAAGCTGCGCTTGAAACCTGAGGGCATTTGTTCTTGGAATGTGACTTCGCGAAGGAAGTTTGGTCCTACTTTCTGGTAGGACTGAATGTGCAACCACCGACCCAAGGAGAAATCAACTCCATGTTTCTCTCTTGGATCACTGCCTACCCTCAAAAAATCTCCAGCAACACCATATGGCACAAGGTGTGGACAGCAGCTCCCAAATACGTGTGCTGGAAGTTATGGCTAGCCCGTAACGAAATCATATTCATCAACAAAGAAACTACGGCAGATAAAGTGGCAAATCAGGCCAAATCCCTTCTAATTGAGACCTTGACTCATTCCCAGAACAAAGAAGACAGCACTCTCAGACCTGAGGAAAGGTCGTGGTTGGCTCCTTTTACCAGTCCGATCATTACTCCTGCAATGCTCCGCCCGGTGTGTGTGGAACATTGGCAGATCCGAATGTCGGAGGACAAATTTCACCAATGGTGGAAAGCTCAAGGAAAGACTACAGTGTTCTTTGACGGAGCCTCAAAAGGCAACCCGGGTAGATCCGGAGCTGGAGGGGTGATTTACTATCCAAATGGGACCAAAGAGGTTTTCAGTTGGGGATTGGGGGTGAAATCAAATAACCAAGAAGAAATTCTAAGTTTATGGAAAGCATGTCAAACCGTCAGAAAGGAAAATCCAAGTGGAATCATGATCTTTGGAGACTCAGAGGTGTTGATAAAAGCTATTGTCAGCAAGAAGGGATTCATGAACCCGGTGCTCAACAAACAATTAGGAAGAGTAAACAGAATGCTGAAGATCTTCCCCTCAGCAAATGTCTTTCACATCCTCAGAGCTCTCAACAAGGAAGCTGATAATTTGGCCAACATAGGCTGTACACTTCAAGAAGGGATGATAAGCTTAAATGCAGAAGACCCGAATCTGTCCACTATTCCTTAAAAGGTTAATGGAGGTTTAGATGTAATGACCGTTGTAATGTCTGCTATGGCAGTGATTCTGATTGTACTCGCAGTTTAGGCCCGGGCCTAACAACGCTTTTCTTCAATAAAATATAACCGTTCTAGTTATAAAAAAAAAATCAAAATAATTGGCACAAGTCTTTAATTTTTGCACTATGGGCTTATCGTATTACTCAAAAATCTTCAATTGGAACTTCACCTTTTAATTTGGTTTATGGAAAAGAAGCTGTAATACCATCAAATTTAGCTCTTCCATCATTAGCCCTAGTACAATTTATTGAAGAAAATCCTTCTTCATCCATTCAATTGAGATATGATCAAATCCTTAAACTTGAAGAAGATAGAGATAAAACAAAAATTATTCATGAAAAACATCAACAGCTTGTAAAATCTTCTTTTGATGCAAGTTCTACCGGCTCAAAGATTTTTTCAATTGGTGATCTTGTTCTGAAATGGGATAAAGCACATGAAGAAAAAGGTAAACATACCAAGTTTCAGAAAATGTGGCTTGGACCATTTCAGATTGCTGAAAAGATAGGCTTAAATACGTTCATACTCCAAGATTTAACAAGAAAGAGAGAATCTCTTCCTGTAAATGGGCTTGTCTTGAAGAAATTCTTTTCATAAGGAGGTAACCCCTTCTTAATTGTACATATTCCTTTCTGCAAAGTTTTTAATTGTTTTTGCAAATAAAAGTTGTTAATAAGTCTCTAATTGACTGTTTACTATAAGAAAATTTCTTAGGAAAAATATTATAAATATTTATTTTGTGTAAATAAGAATTTTTAAAAGAGATGATCACAGTTTTTGGATAGTTTAAAATAAGATATTAAACTTTGAAAGATTATTCCAATCATTTGCATGATCTTTTGAAAACTTGAGGAGAATGTAAATCATTATAATTTTATTAAGCAGAGAAAGGTTATCTATAAAAGTAAAGATTTTTCAAAGTCTTGGTACTCAAAAAACTCTGTAAATTGTCATCCATTGAATCTTAAGGATAAAACTATTTCACCCCATCCATTTAAGTTGTGATTTTTTAGAATGTAATTCTAAGAAATTATATGAAAATTTAAGAGATAAGAGGTCTCATTATGAGCCGACTTACCATGTTTATAAGAAGTAATCAAACTGACATTACCAACACTGCATATCAAAATAGGGTAATGGCTTATAAATATAAGACAAGGGGTCTCATCACGAGCCATCTTGTTCAGTTTAATTACAACTAGTGAATGGCATTGTTATTAACTGGCTACCAAACCAGAACAATGGCTCTTAAAAATAAAAAAATAAGTAAAAGACAAAAACATGAGATAATATGTCGTATGAATTTATCTTTTAAAAAGTCATAATTTTAGTTGGATGGGACAATGAATGGTTAATGGTTCAAAGGTAACCCTGTCGAGACTATGAACGTTTGCAGGAAGCAGAGGCAATACCTATGACAATAGAGTATATTATAAAACCAAACTTGGAGAAGTCCACTTACTTCATTATTAACACCGATCAAAGTTTGAGATAACCCAAAAATGTTTTTTTTGTTCTTAAGGAATTAGAAAGAAATTGTGAATGATTTTTATTTCTTTTTCATAGTTAAATTTCATTTGAATTATCCTAAGATAGTTTTCATTATCTTTAAAAAATTTTACTTACTAGAAATATAGTGTTCATTTTATTTTTTCAGAGATAACTGTTTCTTTCAGTGAATTGCCAATTGTTGTGACCAGCAACAACCCCACTTTTTATTTAATATTAGTAATAATACTAAATAAGTGGGGACCCTTAGTTAAAAAATCCAAAAAAATCAATCATTATTTGTTTCCCTTTTCAAAAAAAAAAATTCTATCATAACTTAGGGAAATTCCTTAGAAAATCCTTAAGAAACACTTAAGTTTATGATAGATTACAATAAAATCTTTCTTTGAGCGAAATAGCGCATCCATCACAAATGGTAGATATCTTTTGTAAAACTGAATCTTTTAAACTACGACTTTGCGATATTGCGATAATGCGATCCCAAAAAGCCTATACGTTAAAATACTGGTTGCAAATCGCATATCGCAGAAAAATGTTAAACGAATACTTTTTATATGTGATATTTGCAATTTGTGATTTGCGATATTTGCGAGTTTGCGATGGTTACACTTTGAGAAAATTGCGATTTGCGATATTGCGATATTGCAATATCGCGCAGCAAATCGCAGATCGCAATATCGCAGATTCTTAAAATCTCGTTGTCCAATGTAAATATTTTCATAAATCAATATCCGTTATGTGCTTTAAATGATTAAATTAATGACTGGATTGTCAAATATCAATAAAAAGGATTTTGTTTTGATTGAAAGGTTGTTTCCGTTAGAATAATATATTTCATCCGCCGTTTGCATTTAAAACTATCTCATCACCCTTCTCACGTCATTACTCTCACTTAACTCGTAAAACCGCAAGCACGAAGGAGCAAAAGACTATACAAAGCGTTCATAGAGCCTTATGGGTAAGAAAGAGAAGATTTCAAATTCTGAAAACAAAGAAATGGCTTCACTGTATGCGGATATTGTTTGCAATAAGGATGCCGGTATCACCACTTGGGAAGGAATGTATAATTTTCTTGAAGAAGAAAATCACAGGGTGATGCAAGTTGCGGCTACTGCAGGCTCAAGTAATTCATCTGAGGCAACCCTTAAAGAACTGGCTTGTTCATTTCTGCACCGGATAGCGGCAAGACCAAGAATTCTTCCGTATACAGACATGGTAAAATGGGTGTTGGACATCACCGATATTTCAGACAGGCAATTTAAAACTCTAGATCAAGAGCTCATCGGGTCGTTCACTACGGAAGATTTAAGGCTGATGTATCATTTTCCGGAACCTCAGGCGACTTATAATAAACAATTTATGGAGAATTTTTCCAAAGAACATGCAAATTTGGCGGAATGCACGCAGGAATGGACCAAAAGATATGAACCATTGAAGAAAAACAAACACGGTATGTACAGTACTGGTTCACTTACCTCTCCATATTGTTTTGCTGCTGCTATGTTATGCAAGCTTTTTGGAAAGCCTGATATAAATATGGTCTTACCTGAATGGCTTCCATTGTTAAATGCTGCGGTTAACGCTACTATTGTAGACTGGGCCAAAATATTATCTGACAATTTAGCCACTGATATTTTCAATTACCGGTCTAAACGAATTGTTTCTCAGAGGGTTTATCCTCCTTTTTATCTATCTGCTTATGTTATGGACGCTATCTGCTTTGTTTCTAAATTCCCTTTGATGGGTTGGCAATGGACGATTCAAGATCCTTTGCCGATTCATGTGTATTACAAGGAATTGTGGGAATCCAAGTTTATTCCTCATTTTTACAAGATTTTCCACAGCATAATGTTGCCTCTACACAAAACATTGTATAATAAATATGCTCCAAGGTTTTCCCCGGAAGCACAAGTCAACATTCTCCCTATCGCACGATGGTTTTGGGAAGAGTGGTTTACCTATGTGAGGGATTTTGGAAGATCTGCTTCTTCTCATGTTTTACCCTTATATGTTTCTGATAAACTTATAGCTCGGGAAATTGCATACCAAACCTGTGGTGAAGGAGGTTTGATAAAGGAATTAAGGGATAAGAATAAGGCCATTTGGCCACAATTTCCCGTAGCTTGTGGGACATTTTCATTATTTGATGTTGGACATGCATTCAAGGAAGTAAGCAATATTACATGCTTACAATTGTTTAAATTTGCAAAAAGGTTATTCAACCCTAATGAAGTTGCTAAAAATTTCACCTCTGCAATCAAGGTAAGGATATTTTCCGGAGAAAAGGACCCTTTCGATGATATATTCCTGGGAAAATCCACACTGAAAGAAATTCTACATTCAGCACAGATGCAGTTATCTCCAGAACAATTTCAAGAATTTAAGGTTTACAGGGAAAGAAGACTGACCACCATCCCTTTGGAAAATTTGCGTTTGGAACCCGCAAGGGAACCAACTCCTAGTGTCAGTATAAGTGGCAGTTCAGGTATAGATAAATCTAAGTCAAAATCTAAAAGAAATACTTCTGAACGTTCCAATAAGTCTAATGAAGAGAAGGATAGAAATAAAGAATCAGTGAAAGATACTGCTCAATTGAAAGAAATTTCACAACAGCAAATTTTGACTTCTCAGTAGATAACTCCTCCTCCTACCAATGTACAGAAACAGTTAGTCACAATTGAATTAGAAAAAGAATGGGAAAGCTTTAATCAATTGCTTAATGTGGAAGGATAGAATATAGAGACCCCTGTACAGACAACAAAAGTTTTGAGCACAGGAATAAGTGGCACAGTCACAGAAACTGAGCATATACCTGTCACTCCCTGTTCTGAAATTGTACTTAATGTAGAGGACATTCCTCCTCTATATGTATTCTACAGCCCAAAGTATAAAGCAGTAGTGAAGAAACAAAGGAAAAAGAGAAAATTAGAAGGTGCAATTGCTACTGAAGCAGAACAATTAGACATTTTGTGGAAGGATCCTACCATAGAGCCTGCTGATAATCTTGCAAAGTTATCTCAGATTACGAGAGCTTATGCTTCTGCAACTATTGACAAAGCATTTTAGATACAACTCTTATTAAATGAAAAAGAAGAACAGATACAAGTTCTGCAACAACAATTGCAACAGGTACAGGCCAATAATGAAGCACAGATGAAACTTGAAAAATTACAGCAACAACTTCAAGAAATGCAAATTGGATTTCAAAAAAATTTAGCTGATAAAGAGAAACAAATATAGATTATCCAAGACCAGCACAAAGATGATCCTAAGCTTCCAGAGTTTATTTCAGAAACTATTTCTTGAAACAATCAACTATTGCAGCAAGAAGAAGTATTATGCCAAAAAATATTGCAATGGAATTCTTTTTGTCAAGAAAGTGATAAGATCACTAATCATGTCGTAGATTTATGAAATGATTATGATTTAATTAATGAAAAAGTTACTGATTATTTGGTATGGCAAAAAACAGAGGAAGGAAGAAAAGCTAGTGCACCAATTATTAATGAAAACCATAAAGAAATACTTTTCAATGAATGGGATGCACAAATCAGAAGGGCAGAGAAAGCAGTAGAAGAATCGGCTATAGCAGCAAGCAGTCTCACTGATTGTGTAAATGAGAGTTTGCACAAAGAAAATTTGATTTCAGAAAATGTTCCGGGATATCTTCTACAGGCGCATCAATTGCAAACAGAATGGAGACAAAAGGTGGAAGAAAAAGCAAAATCAATCCAAGGGTTGACAAGATTAAACTGGGATTCTTACTGGACATACCTAGTGAAACCACACAGTCAACATAGTGCGCTTAATTACATCATTAATTCTGCTGAGAAGATTGTGCCTACACTTGTCGATTCTGTCTTTTCAGGACAGTTGAAATCTGAAGTCGGTCAACCACATCTTCTCAAAACAATGCTAGATGCCTGCAAGTTTAAAGATCAAGTTCATAAGTAGTTACTTAATAGTCTTTATTTTTAGATTTAGTTTTAGTTTTACTGTATTTTTGCCTAGGAAAAGGACGATCATTTAAACCGAATCCTTAATTTTTGTAATAAACTATTTTTAGATTTAGCTAGTAGTATTTAAACCCTTCTCATGCATTTAGAGAAGGGGTCCTGAATTATTATATTTTTGACTTGGAGATTACATTTCTGTACTCCATTGACTTTTATATTTTATAAAGGATCACATCTGGTGATTTTATGCTGAATTGTCTTTAAGTGTTGCATTTTTGTACCTTGGATTTGATTTTGTATCAGAATTACTGGATTAGAGTATTAGATTTCATTTGAAAGCTTTCAAGATGAATAAGGTATTTCTATCTGTTCACTATTGATTTCTTTTGTCTTATGATATTCGCTTTAAAATTTTCTATCATTTATATATATTTGGTTTTTCACAACATTTCTTTATATATCATTTTTTAGTATAATTGAAATGTTATCTTTCATAAAGTGTATATAGATGATATACAATGATGAATGCAATATGCTAATATAACTCTGTTTAATTCTTAAATAGAGTTATCTTTATTTGTTACTGCACAATTTCAATTCAACTTTAATACATTTTTATGGTTATTGTTAAATTGGAATAATTTTAAGTTGTATTCACATATGATTGCCCGGGTTAGTTTTAGAATTTCTTTATCAGTATTTAGCTTAAATTAGATAGTTTTATTTCAGCCAATTTAGTCCCATTTTCACTCATCCAAATCAACCCATCACCAACCCATTAGTTATAAGGAAACTGGTCCTTTCAATCCAGTCGGAGCCACCATACCAAACGGATAAGGAGCTGTCCTAAGGTCCCGACCGGGTGGTTTTCTCCAATGTTTGAAGCAGAGATTTTCTAGGGTTCAATAGGTCCATCAAAAGTATGCAACATGGGTACTCCTTGGATGAAGAATTAAATTTTGCATCCAATGAGTACTCGCACTCGAAATTTGAGTAAAAAATTTGGGAGATAAGTTGAACATACGAGTTGAAAAAGTATTTTTATTACTTTATTATTTTTTAATCTTTGTACCCTTTTACTTAAAAAATGGTGAATAATCCCCCATGGTTTACAACATCATCTTGAATCCTATTGGTTCTTATAAATTTCATTTTTTTGTACATTTTTCTTAGGAGGCCCATTTTAGACCTCAAAATTCCCCTAATGGCATCAAGTCTTCAAGGTACTTCTTCATTAAAAATGAATGAAAAATAGAGTTGTAAAACTTCACAATATGATTTAGAAAATTAACCTCTCCTCTTTGTTTCAATGGAGTGTTTATATAGGGGTTGAAATGTAACTTCATGGATATTCATATGTCTAAAGATCATAACAAAATATATATCTATTTTCCATGAATTTTATGAAGCATAGTCTATTCCAACCTCTTTTTACTTGACTAGGTGTTTATTGATACATGGGTGCAATTTTTTCTTACATAATGATGAAATAAGGTTCCAAAGAACCTGAATTATCTCCAAAATGGTTACTAATTCAAGAAAAAAGGACATGGAAAACTTAATTGGGCTCGTGCTAAACAACACCCATGTTTTAATTTTGTGATATTCACTCTATTTTGCTCAGAAAACGTGTTTGAAGTTTACTTGTCAAAATTCCTATGTTTTTCCCTTGATCTTTGCCTGGAGGTCCACATGTGTGAGCTGGGTGGAATTTCACCAAAAAAAATCCATATTAGAGCTTCTAAAAACACTTTCCATGTGTTGGATTTCATTATAGAGTGGTGCTACTACCTCAACCATGGAGACAACTGCAGAAACTGTAGAAAGTTGAATTGTCAAACTACCATTAGTAAAACCATGCATAATTCTCTTTAATTCATTAAAAATCATATAAATAGTAATAATAAACCATGTAAACATGTATGCAAGGATTTGGTGCGTTTCTGAATAAATATGGCTAAAAATGATGACAATGGGTGAATGGAATGATGCGAAAATGGATGGTTTCATCAAAAAAATTATGACAAATTGGAGGCTCAACAGGATATTCAATTGCATGCAGTTAAGGAGCTCTTAGCTCCAAAAGGAAAACCTCAGGATGTGGAGAAACCATAAGCGGAGGAGTGGAGAGTGTAAGTAGCCACTCGTGTAGAGACATCTAGAGATGGAAGGAAGTGCACTAGAGAGGCTGAGAGGTTGACACACGATGCTAGAGATAATGTGGGAGCACCCATATCACAACGCAAGAAGAGGACATTCCCAAAGTGATACATTGGCTACATGGCCCTTATGAGCGAGAGTGTACACATTAAGCCATCCTCATTCAAGGAAGTAGTGCAACAACCGACATGGGTTGATTTGATGGTAGAGGAGTATGACTCCATCATCATAAGAATAGCATGGGAATTTATTTCAAGACCATAGGAAAAGTTAGTTGTAGAATCTAGGTGGATCTATAAGGTGAAGTAAGGAGTAGATGAAAGTGTTGAGAAACACAAGGCCATATTTGTGGCCAAGGGGTTCTCTCAGGTGGAGGTAATTTATTACAAGGATACCTTTGCTCTAGCTCCAAGGTACTTGTCAATCAGATATATTCTAGCACTTTGAACACAGATGGGATGGAATATACATCAGATGAATGTGAAGAAAACTTTCCTCATTGGAGTGATTGAGGAAGAGGTGCACATAGAGTAGCTGGAAGGATTTGATATCTTCGACAGATAATCACATGTGTGTGGACTCAAGCAAGCATTGTATGGATTGAAACAAGCACCATGTGCTTCATACACTAGGCTCAACAAGTATTTCACCAGATTGGGCTTCACCAAAAGTGACGCAGATGCAAACCTTTACCATATTGTGGTTGAAGGAAAATTATTGATTATAGTATTATATATCGATGATTTGATTCTAACAGGTGATGATAATTTGATCAAATCTTGCAAAGAGGATCTTGCAAGAGAATTTTAGATGAAAGACATGGGGCTCTTGCATTATTTCCTTAACTTGAATTTTTCAAAGGACCGAGGAACTATTTGTCTCTCGGGGCCAATATGCCAATGAGATACTGAATAAGTTCCACATGGAGAGTAGAAAACCCATGGAGACTCCTCTAGCAAGGAATTAGAGGAAGGAATATGCTACTTCAGGCAAAGTAGTAGAAGTTATCATCTACAAGAAGCTTCTAGGTTCACTCATGTACTTAGTGAACACATGACCACACATATGTTATGTATTTAACCAACTTAGTCAAGCAATGGTTAAGCCAACCAAGCTCTATTTGAAGGCAACCAAACATGTGATGAGATACCTCATAGGCATCACTCAGTTTGGTATTTGGTACATAAATATAGAGGGCGTGAAGCTTCAAGGCTTCATAGATGCAGATTGGGTAGGGTGTCCATCTCATAGGAAGAGCACATCATGGCGCATCTTCAGTATTGGGTCAGAGTAGTTTCCTAATACAATGGGAAGCAGAGATCAGTTACAGTTAGTTCAACAGAAGCAGAGTACATGGCTACTAGTCAAGAGACATGTGAGGCACCCTAGATGAGCAAGATCCTTGTTGGGTTGTTTGGTCAACAAATAGATCCAACAATGATTTACTGTGATAACCACAATTGCATCAAAATCTCTATTAATCTAGTTAATTTCATGATAGTTCCAAGCATATCGATATACGATACCACCCTCTTAGAGCTTGTATGTAGAGTTGGATCATGATGCTAGAGTACATTCCTACAGAGGAACAAGATGCAGACATCTTGATGAAATCATTTTCAAGAGGAAAATTTGAGTTCCATAGAGGTATGATCGGGGAATCAGATAATCCCTTTCTTATTGAGAGGGAGTGTTGAAAATGACAACAAGAAAATATTCTAATTTAATTTTCCCTTGATTAAATTACAATAAATTGTAATTCCATGTCACATGACATCTTGTACGAGTTAACTAAGTTAGGATGACTTATTTGGTTTAGTTAATTCGATTTGAGGGTCTAATTAGATCCATTTAAAGCATCTCTTACATTATAGGAGCCTTGGTTGAGTTTATTTTGAATTTTAATTAATTAACTCGATTTATCTGAGTTAAAGGGAGTTAAACTAATTCCAAATTATGGAGGAACTAGTAGAAGGCTAGACAGTGGGGTGTCACTTCATCTGTTCAATGAGTTAGCTGATAATTCACTCATCAATAACTCATGCATGTTAGTTTTGAGAAATAACCAGTTGAGATTGGAGTTCAATGGCAGTGTACTACCAGTTATATAATTATTCGAATTGTACAGGTGGTGCATGGAGTTAGAGGGAGGTACCTAATGGATTGTGCAATATTCATTGGTAATTTCCCTAATTAATAGGGCCTAATTACTCAAGGAAACATTGCAAGGAAATAGGGATCATAAAGGGAAAAAAATTGGTTAAGTAGTGAACCAGGTTTGTCTAGGAATCAATGAGACATGTAGAGATAGTGTAGAGGTTTCTCACGAGGAGAAAAATAATTTTAATCTTCTCATATTTTCTGACTTATGCAATATACATATAGCTAAGTTTTTAGCTGAGGATTTCATGAGGAAATATTTTTGTTGTGTGCAATTGAAATTATTTCTCTTTCTTGTTTTGTGATTTCACGATTGTAATTGGTTTTTGTAATTGGTAGAGTAGATTCAAGTCAACTATTTAAACATATTACAGTTTTTAGTTTGAATCTACGTTGATTTTCTACACTAAGTAGTAAAAGAAAGGAATTTTCATAGTTATTCTACCAACTTAAAAAGTAAGAGATAAACCTTTATCTTAAAATGACAAAGGCTTTCCTAAAATAAAATGCTATGAAATCCTAAATTGAAAGTGAGCCAACTATCATTAGAGGAATTTTTAGGTCTAAAATGGGCCTCCTAAGAAATTTATAAAATAATAGTGGAAATAATAAAATAATATTTGATGACATCATCAAATTTTAGATGGAAAAAAAAACTACTTTTTCAACTCGTATTTTCAACTTGTCTCCCAAATTTTTTACTCAAAATTTGAGTTGGAGTACTCATTGGATGCAAAATTTAATTCCTCATCAAAGGAGTACCCATGTAGCATACTTTCGATGGACCCTGCTACACGAAAAATGAGAAATACATGAAAAACGTGATTGCAATCACGTTTTTTCATGTATTTCTCATTTTTCGCGTAGCAGGGTCTATCGAAAGTATGTAACATGGGTACTCCTTGAATTAGGAATCAAATTTTACATCCAACGAGTACTCCCACTCGAAATTTGAGTAAATAATTTAGGAGATAAGTTGAAAACACGAGTTGAAAAAGTACTTTTATTATTTTATTATTTTTTAATCCTTTTTCCCTTTTACTTAAAAATGGTGAATCATCCCCCATGGTTGACATCATCATATTGAGTCCTACTGGTTCTTATAAATTTTATTTTGGTTGTACCTTTTTCTTAGGAGGCCCATTTTAGACCTCAAAATTCTCCTAATGTGACTTAAATATAGAAAACACACACACAAAAAAATATAACCAAAATCTTAGCTATACACAATATTTTGAGAGAAAACAATATAAAAAAATAAAAATCCAAAAGCCACCTTGAAGGGAAGTGAAATAAAGGAATTTATCTTGTTTGTTTAACTTTAACCTAGGTGTTATTCCACCCACATCAAGGAAATTTTGCTGCATTGCTTTAAAATCAAGATCTCTTTTAACTTAGAGTGTAATGAGAATATTTATTGAACATTAATGCTAAAGTTTGTGTAGAAATTATATAGAAACTCTATACCAATGGATTCAATCCAATCCTTTCCTTCCATGCAATATAATTTGAACTGCCCTCGACCGCACATTCGAGTCTCAAGCCATTGAAAGACATCTTGATCCGCTTCTAGCTCCAAAGAAAGTATCTGCAAATTTGAATATTGTTCAACACAAACTCAATTTCTTCTCCACTATTGTGATTCATGGAACTCTAATACCATGTAGAAATTATAGAGAAACTCTATAGCAATGGATTCAATTTGATCATGCAATGTACTAAAACAAGATACATAATTCTTCTACTATTTTTGAGGAATATAAAATATGATCGCTCAATCACATGCAAGAAAGAGAAAGGGAATTATCAATCACACAACATAAGATGTTCTTGGGGAAAGCACCTGCTCAAAACTCCTCAATAATATATTTTACATAGTCAAAGAATCATGAAAAAATACAATTTTTTCTCACACTGAGAAAATCCTAAAATCTACCAATCATCTCACCCTGATCCTACACAAAACTGACAAGTAATTCTCAGGAAAAATTGACCAAACACATAGCCAATTCTCAACCCCTACTTATCCCAGCCTCTCTCACACGATCCTTAGGTAATTAATCTCTATTAAATAGGATAATCAAACTTCCTTGACTATGCAATCTCTATGGAGCCTTCCTCTGACTTTATAATTGTGCCTAAGCAATATGCTAATAATAAAAATAATAGTTATCTTCCCTTTAATCTCTATCTCAACTAGGTCATCCTTAGAATTGACATGCATATTGCACCTATTAATAGCGAATCATTAGTTATCTGATAGATCACTACTTTTGAATTAAATCTAATTTAATTCACTTGACGTCTCACTAGCTCATCACTTAGTTAGAACTTGTTAAACTGATTTTAACTCAATTAATTCAAGTTAACTAATTAATCATGCACTAAACTAATGCATTAACTACAATTGGACCCTAAAAATAATAGAATCACTCTACATGACCCACCGTTGACCCTCAACTCTAAATTCTTGAGCTAACTAAGTCCATATCACTTAGTTAACTGATACAAGTTGTTATGAGATGAAATTACAATTTTATTTCAATTTAATTAAGGGATAATTAAATCAAAAGCCTCAAATGGTAGCCATTTATGAGTGCCATTTTCTGGATTTTTTTTTCTTGATGGAAATTTGACTATTTCTTGTTGCAAATTTCAAAATTACCTCTCAACAAGAAAGGAATCAATCTATCCGATATGGTACCTTTGGAATGTTCTACATGCAATACTTCTTTAGTGTTGTTTGCACATGTAACTCTCCTGAAACTGAATAGCCTCCAAATAACTGAATTAATATAATGCATCTATCACCAGAGTCTTTTGACTACTGCTAGCTACTGCACATATCTACTGGACTCTCTGCACTACTGTTGACATTTGCATCCATGCACTCTGCACTGCTACCAACTCTGATATGCACTCCATTATTAGACATTTTTCCCTCTCATTTATGTCCTCCTGACATCTAACTGCATCAATCTAACCGATCCTTCCTATTACTGTTGTACCATGGGCTCCTCGTAGCCAGGTTTGATCCATGAGACACACCATCTCAATGGAACCTACCCAAATTTCTTCTTGGGATTAATTCTGCACATTGCCCCACCTCACACCTCACTACAAGGAAAATACCCTCTAGCGGAAGTTATAAAGGAGGTTTTTAGTGTTATAAAATTGGCCAAAATTGTTAAAAAAACATTCACTACAAATTGCAAAAATTATTAAAAAAACATTCGCTACAATGTTTGTTTATGGTTATGGAGGTTTTGGCAGAGCTTTTAACGGAAATTCAACAAAACTAAAAAAAAATGGGCGGCTGGAGGTTATTACGGATGATTTTTTCACTGGTGTACTACTCTGGATTTAACGCACTGGTGCGTACATGTATAAGTCACCCCATGTAGAAATTAGTATACACTAAGCATGCATACATGAAGATTCCCCTAATCTCACAATATTTAACTTCTTTCAAAATACAGAATCATTCCAATATTAATCTTTTGTGGAAAATTAATTCAAACACATGTGAAGCATAAATAAAAATAATCGCAAATAACACAGTTGTTTAATGGGAAAGCCTGAAGTTAAAAACCCCAACTATCATATATTATGTATCATGGAGATCATGTAACAATCTCATACAAATCTTAGTACATCAAGCTCTCAGTACAATCAATCGACACACACTAACATAGAAGAAATCTACAAATCCATGCATCGATCCCTACCCTCCTGCTAGCCTACCTCCATTGTGCAATCCCTACTAAAGAATAGATCTGAATGAATTAAAATTACCCTTGCCTTGACTGCGCAATCCTCATTGGCAGCTCCAATGTCTATGTGGTGCAATCAATGCATCACTATAGTCACAACAGATAGTGCATCTTGCCCTTTCACCTATCTCTCCATTGGGTCTCCACTAGAACTGACATGCACTGTATTTAACTGTTGTATTGTTTAGTTGATTAATGAGTTATTATTTGTGAATTAATTAACTAATTAATTCACTCCACTCTCACTATTGTATCATTTAGTTAGACTAGATACAACTAGCTCAACTAAGTCTATCTAAGTTAAACTGAATACAACTCCATGAACTACTTTTCCAACTCTGTCATAACTTTGCCACTTCAGTTATAACTGAGTCCTCCAGTAAACCCTAGGAATTGCATAATTCCTTAATCCCACTGATTTTCCAAATTTGTGCACTGAAATTTAGTGCTCCGAGAGAATAACTTGCTATTTATTGTCGGATTATTATCAAGAGCTAATAATAATCGACATTTCTATTTTTAGATTGACGATCTATAAACAAACTTCACCCAATATTCTAAAAATAGAATTTCATATATTTTTCCAACTTGACCAACCATCCACAAATAGCATCCTGCAACTTGTGAAATATGATCACCATGTCTAAAAATAGACATAGTCTAAAAATAGACATAGTCTAAAAATAGACTTGCGCCAAAAATAGCCTGCGGGCCCACTTAGTGAAGGCGACTCTTTTCACTAAGCTCGTCATCTTGTTGAATCTCAACACTCCCTCTCAACAAGATAGGGATTATCTTTCACCCTGATCCTACCTCTATGGTATTCGAATTTATTCCCGGTGAGCGCCTTCATCAAAATATCTGCATCCTGATCTTCTGTAGGAATGTACTGAAGCAACATGATCTTTTGTTGCACACAATCTCTTATATGATGATACTGGTGATCAATATGTTTAGATCTATCATGAAACATAGGATTAACTGAGAGTTTAATGAAACTCTGATTATTACAATGTATCACTGTAGGATCTAAATGTGAATCGAACAAACTGATCAGGATTTTACTGATCCAGATAGCCTCACATGTAGCTTGAATTGCTACCATGTATTCTTCTTCTACTGAACTGAGTGCCACAGATCTTTGTTTCCTGCTGTACCAATAAATTTTCGTAGATTCGATACTGAAAATCGCTCCTGATGTGCTCTTTTTTTCTATTGGGCTGCCTGCCCAAT
Source organism: Pinus albicaulis (assembly GCA_034641835.2). Taxonomy (NCBI): domain Eukaryota; kingdom Viridiplantae; phylum Streptophyta; class Pinopsida; order Pinales; family Pinaceae; genus Pinus; species Pinus albicaulis. Next base: position 403,335,562 of record CM076578.1, on the reverse strand, counting down.
CTGCATCAGTGAAGCCATGCAAGTTCACCTCATCCATCTGTGTGTACCATAAACCATACTCAGATGTGCCCTTGAGATATCTCAAGACATGCTTGCCTGCCTTCCAAAAGAGCTTGGTAGGCTTAAACATCACTTGTGAAATCTAGTTCACCGCATAGCATATGTCCAGTTTTGTATTAAATAAATACATGAGCGAACCCACCAACTATCGATAAATAGTGGCATCCACTACCTCTGCCGATGTAGCATAATTTTTCCTCCAATTTCCTGGAAGAGGAGTGTCAATAGGCTTGTAGCCTTGCATGTGAAAATTCTCTAGTATCTCCCATGCATACTTTCCTTGAGACACAAAAATTTCACCTTCTCGCTGCCATATTTCCAATCCAAGGAAATAATGAAGGAGGCCCAAATCCTCCATCTCAAACTCTTTTGCAAGATCTTCCTTGTATCAGTGTATCAAAAACTCATCACCCATTAGTATTAAATCATCAACATAAAGAAAAATGATTAAAATCTTACCCTCCACCACAATTTTGTACAGGTTTGCATCCGTCTCACTATTGGTGAAGCTAAGTCTAGTGAAATAGCTGTCGATGCGAGTGTACCAATCACGTGGTTCTTGCTTCAGCCCATACAATGCTCTTTTTAGCCTACACACATGTGACTCGTTGGTGTAGATCTCAAATCCTTCAGGCTGCTCAATGTACACCTCTTCCTCAATGATTCCATTAAGGAACACAATCTTCACATCCATCTGATGAATGTGACAACCCATCTGCGCTGAGAGAGTAAGGATGGTCCTTATGGAAGAATACCATGCGCCATGTGAAAAGGTTTCTTCATAATCAATCCCCTCGATCTGTGAGAAGCCCCGAGAAAAAAATCTTGCCTTATACTTCTCAACGCTCCCATCAGGAGCTTGCTTTACCTTGTAGATCCATCTTGATCCTACAACTGATTTTCCCACCGGCCTTGGAACAATCTCCCAAGCACTTTTTCTGAAAATGGAGTCATACTTCTTCACCATGGTATCTACCCATGTGGGCTCCTGCACTACTTCTTCAAAATAATATGGCTCTGTCACGATACACTTTCTCATAAGAGCCATGTATCCAGTAAATAGGTCAGGTGACTGTCTATATCTGCGATGTGATGTAGGGACTCCTACATTCCGTGTCGCATCAAAATTCAGTCTCTCAGCTTTTTTGGTCCGTTTTTTTCCTTGTATGATGTTTTTTTCTCCATGAGTGGACTCCTCCACTCCATGAATTTCCTCCTGTGGTTGATCCACATCTAGAGGCTCATCTTTGGGAACAATAAGTTCCTCCTCTGCATGCAAGTGTAGCTCCCTCTCAAGAGACAACTTCATGGCTTTCACCTCATTGAATTTTATATCCCGTCACACCACAGTAATCCGAATGTCTGCAAAATACACATGATAATTATGGGGTGTTTTTGTGTACCCCACAAATATCCCAACTTCTGCAGTCGGCTCCAGCATCTTCCTGGCATTATTTGTCACTTTATTGTAAACAGATGAGCCAAAAATCTTCAAATGAGAAATACCAGGCTTCTTACCAGTAAAATATTCTTCAAGTGTACTCATGCCAAGTACTCTATGAGGACAATGGTTTTGAACATAAACCGTAGTGTTGCATGCTTCCGCCCACAAGTGCATCGGTAGGCCCTGGTCATGCAGCATCGCTTGTGTATCACCCATGATCATTCTATTCTTCCTCTCTACGACCCCATTTTGCTATGGGTTATGAGGCGATATGAGTTCTCTTCGAATTCCTTCTTTGTGACAGAATTCTTTGAATTCGCCCAAGATGTATTCACCACCATTATCACTCCGTAGAGCTTTCACTTGCTTCCCCGACTCCTTCTCCACCAATTCTTTGAACTCACATAAATTTGAGAAAGTTTCGCTTTTCTTCTGCATATAGAAGATCTAGTATCTACAAGAATAGTCATCAACAAATATAACATAATACCTATGTTTTGTTGTTGAAGCAACCAATAAAGGTCCACACACGTCTATGTGAATTCTCTCCAGGATCACCGAAGCATGGTTCTCCTTCTAATGAAAGGTGGTCTTCACAAACTTACCCATATTACATCCCTTACATTGATCTGACTACGCAATAGTACCCTTGGGAAGTCTAGTAGAAATTTTTTGCAAAATATTCAAAGCGCCATGGTGAAGATGGCCCAATATCCTGTGCCATAATTCACCCTCATCCCGGCTCACCACTTCTTCTACTTTTCCCACCATTGAAGTGCAACCATCTACCTCTAGATTGTAGAGATTCTTAATTCGAGCCACTATATTCTTGGTTTGACCTATTTTTTTATGTCGAAGGAAGGCTTGTCCCTCACTGAAAATAACATCATAACCTTTTTCTTCCAACATTGCGACCGAAACCAAGTTCTTCTTCAGACCTAGAACATGCATAAAATCCTGCAACAAGAATGGATTATGGGACTCCCTCTCAAAGGAAATGGTCCCGATTCCAGTTGCACTATATTGACCATTGTTTCCCATCTCTATATGCATCTAGAGGTCCTTCTCCTCCAAGTCACTAAATAACTCCTTGTCTCCCATCATATGTAAAGACGCACCACTATTAGGATACCACACCAATCCCATACAGCTTGAAAACAAGCATGCGATCAAAGAGAAATCAAGTTCAAATTGCAACGCTAAGGCCTCTCCAGCTACAGCTCGAGCAACCTTCTTATTCTTCTTCTTTTGTGGACAGTTAGTGGCGAAATGACCATGTTCGTAACAGTGAAAACACTTCATTTTGGACAAATCCTGCTTCTTTCCTTTAGCATCAAATTTTGAATGAAATTTCATCCCCTTCCCTTTCCTTGATTTGGCAGCAAAAGCGCAATTCACTTCATCTTCATTCTTCAATGAAGAGCCATCCCTGGTACCCCGCCTTATCTCCTCCTGCACAAGATCCGACCAAAGTCGCTCCCATCTCGGCAGTTTCTCCCGTCCATTGACAGAGTCTTCGTAGCTATGTCAAATCTTTGGAAGCCTAAGGAGAGCCAAGCTCACCAAGTCATTGTAATCAACAGTAACCCCCACACTTCCCAATTCATCCTTACAGTGGACAAACTTCGTGAGGTATTTTGGAATACAGTCGCCCTTCTCCATTTTTATTTTTCTAAGCTTGTCTTTAAGCGCCAACTTCCTTTGGTCGCTTCTTCTTTGGAAAAAACCTGTCAAAGACTTCCACATTAAGAATGGAGTGGATTTCCCATGAATTTTGGACCAATTATGGTCCTTCACACCTTCCAACAGAATTCTTCTTGTCTTTGCTGTCTTATTTTTCCATGCGTCAAGTAATGCAACATCTCTAGATCCTGGCTTAGGAACATCTCTATCAATGAAATCTTTCAGTACATTATCCTCTAGCACTGCCTCCATCCTATTCTTCCAGGCTATGTAATTCGAACTCCCATCAAGGGTATACTCCAATCGCAACCCATTGAAAGACATTTCAATGTATACTCAACTTCTGCACCAAGAACCTTCTGTAGCAAATTCGAATTGTCCACCAGCACAAACTCAATAGTTCTTCACAATTTCAATCTTCAAGAATTAACACTACTCTGATACCATGTAGAAATTAGTATACACCAAGAATTCATACATCCATATTCCCCTGATCTCACAATATTTAACTTCTCGCAAAATACAGAATCATTCCACTGTTAATATTTTGCGGAACATTAATTACAAACACATGTGAAGCATAAATAAAAACAATCGCACATAACACAGTTGTTTAACAGGAAATCCTGAAGTTGAAAACCCTAACTATCATATACTATGTATCATGGAGATCATGTAACAATCTCATACAAAGCTTAGTACATCAAGCTCTCAGTACAATCAATCATCACACACTAACATAGTAGAAATTTGCAAATCCATGCACTGATCTTTGCCCTCTTACTAGCCTGCCTCCACTGCGCAATCCCTGCTAAAGAATAGCTTTGAATGAATTTGAATTACCCTTGTCTTGACTGCGCAATCCTCATTGGCAACTCCAATGTGTGTGTGGTGCAATAAATGCATCACTATAGTCACAACAGATAATCCATCTTGCCCTTTCACCTATCTCTCCACTGGGTCTCCACTAGAACTGACATGCACTGTAGTTAATTGTTGTATTGTTCAGTTAATTAATGAGTTATTATTTGTGAATTAATTAACTAAATAATTGACTCCACTCTCACTAGTGTATCATTCAGTTAGACTAGATACAACTAGCTCAACTGAGTCTATCTGAGTTAAACTGAATACAACTCCATGAACTACTCTTCCGACTCTGTCATAACTTTGCAACTTCAGTTCTAATTGAGTCCTCCATGAACGAACCACCAGTAAACCCTAGGAATTGCATAATTCGTTCAGCCCACTTTTCCAAATCTGTGCACTAAAATTAAGTGCTCCAAGAGAATAAGTTGTTGTTTATTTTTGAATTATTATTAAGAGCTAATAATAATCGACACTTCTATTTTTATATTGACGATCTATAAATAGAATTCACCCAATATTCTAAAAATAGAATTTCATCTATTTTTCCAACTTGACCAACCATCCACAAATAACATCCTGCAACTTCTGAAATATGATCACCATGTCTAAAAATAGCTATAGTCTAAAATTAGACTTGCGCCAAAAATAGCCTGAGGGCCCACTTAGTGAAGGTGAATATTTTCACTAAGCTCATCATCTTGTTGAATCTCAACACCCCGGGGTGGTCACAGGATAACGCACCATGCCGTTAAGGTACAAAACTGCGCCAAGCATAGTGTTGGTCATACAATGCATGGGGTCGTTCTAATTGGTCTTTGGATTTGTGCAGTGCCCATAGGTCATATCAACGCACTAGTGCGCAGACTTATAGAAATTCACTAGTGCATAGTATCATAGAAAGTCACCGAGATTTATAATTGGTATCGGTATTCTTGTAGTGCCCATAGATCGTAAAAATGCATCGGTGCTTATAGATACATAAACACCCCGGTGCATAGTATAAAAAAAAATCAACGATATTTATAACTGGTATCGGTATTTGTGTGTTTCCCATATATCGTACAACAACATTGGTGTGTATAGACATGTAAACGCACCAGTGTAGAGTTACTGACATGCACCAGTTTTCATTTTGTATTTTTTAGAAACATCGACCTGTGACAGTGCAATTATTGTGATTGTTTTAAATTCATTATTCATCAAAAGTCGACACATCTTATAACAATATTCATATTAATTACATTTTTATTAATGCATTTGAATGTTATGTTTGGATTAATTTGTTATATCATATCATAATTATTGTGGTTTTCTAAAATTAATTATTCATCAAAAGTCAACACATATATATCTTATAACAATATTCATATGAATTAAATTTATATTAGTGCATTTGAGAACAACAATGGAGAACGTAATAGAATAAATTAAAACATATTTTATGAAATATATATATATATATATATATATATATAAGGCAGTATTTATCATACAAAATGGGACAGTTATTGGTATCCCTTTGTCTTTCAGTTGGGGCACTATGTCTGTTACATTAAACAAAATGTTTGGTTTAACATACATAATTAAAAAAATAAAACACCTTTCTTTGATATCCAAACATAGTGATCATCATTCTTCATTTGAACTATTGTCACTGGTAGAGCTACTTCCATGACTTGGGTTATTTTCAGGAATGTTTTGTTCACGGCGTTGATTGTTTTCTTCTTCTTCACCTTCCATCTACAAACATACAAATAAACTAAAATGAGTGTATATAAATTGGTGAGAATCATGAAAATTGCAATATTAAATAATATACATCAATATAAATCAAAAATAAAAATGACGTACCATAGAAACAATTGACTCATAAACTATACACATTCTTTCAAAACCATGTACCATGTCATCTTTCAAAATTTCATCTGTTGGCACAGTTCCATACTTTGTTTCCTACAAGTTTTATACCCCATAACAAATCATATATTTAATATAAAAGATGTTTTTGCTCTATTAATTATAGATGAAGCTAAGTAAAAAAAGATCGATAGATGCTTACAAATTCTACAATTAATTTCTGATATGCCAACATATACTCACAACCCATATTTAACCCAATTTAAATCAATTCGTCTAATTGTTATTCTTTGTATGTTAGCACCCGTTTGAAGACATTCAATGATTATTTTTGTAAAACAACTTAAAAAATACAAAAAAAAAATCTAGTTAAGTTTTTATAAGGAAGTAACAATTACTCACAAACTTAGATATCAAGCCTTTTCTTCCTTGTCGTCCTGTTTTATGTGCTGAATGGGTTCCAGTTTTTTTTCTTTTCTACAAGAAAATTCTTGAAAATTAATATTTAATGCTAAATTGTTTATTTATTGTACCTAATGGTCAAAAAATTCAATTATTACATATTACATTTGAAGCACGTTTTTCTTGAGATGGCTCCTCCTGCAATGCAATTTTGTCCATTTCTTTGACCATCTCCTTGTACAACTTTTTGGAAATTCATACTGGCATAATTCTGATATCAACTCATTCACCTTTTGAGATATTCATAATCTTCCTAAAAAAGTAACATGACAATAAAATATTTAATTTTTATATTGATATATGAAAAGTAAATATAACAAAAGTGATATTTATAAATAAATCTAGAAAACATTTAAAGGAATATTACTTTTTCATTCCTTCTTTTTTTTTGTTGTACGTTTTTGCTATTAAAAGTCTAACATGTCTCATTGAACAATTCTATGGAAACTCTTCCTGTATTTTAGATAAAATTTGGTTCTTGGAATCATTGGATTTATTTTTGTATTGTAAGTGGAAAAAACTTCTATATATTCGTTCCATTAGATCCCTCAAACTTTTGAAAAATCTTTGTTGGAAATACTGAGAGGGGGTTGAATTAGTATTTCTTTTAAATTGTTAATTTTACCAGTTAGATCACTTATATTTAGAACATGAAATGAACAATGATTGAATATATACTTTTATTAATTTCTTCTTTACAATAAGTAAAGTACAATAATGATATAGGGCTCCAAGCCTAGATGAAGACTCCAATATTCCAGGCTCCAATCTGTATTGTGCCAAGCACCGACTTGGTCTTTCCAAGGCTCCAACCTTGTCAATTTGAGGCACCAACCTCTAGGGCTCCAACCCTATCTCTAGTACAGGCTCCAACCTGGTATCTTGAGGACTCCTATCCTCTCGGGCTCCAACCCTATCTTCCAAGGCACCAACCTTGTCTCTATGAGGCTCCAACCTCCTGCTTCATTTCGTCAAGATATATTTGGTTATAATTCATGGATTCCAAATTCTTCTTCAATGAACCCTAGCAATCTTTAGCTATCCCTTCACTTAGTATCTGTGTCACTTTATCAATGGCAACATTTTTCTTCACATGAAGGTGTCTCCACTATTCTTCATGATACCCAATCAAAATCTCCAAGGTCACCTCATGATGGCTTCAATTAAGGTCTCCAAGAATGTCTCCAAGGCAGCTTCTACAAGTCATCCAAATATCTGCAATTATCCCTCAATATGTTTTCAACAGCTTCAAGGTATTCTTCAATAGTCAAGTTTTTTAAACAAATCTTCAAACTATGCTTCAAGGAGGTCTTCAATAAGCTGCCCTAAGAAATTTCAAAGTTGCTACAAAACGGTCTTCAAAATTCTCTTCAAACAAGTCTTCAACACTTCAAGAGTTCTTCAGTACTGGTTCAACAAGAGTGCTTCAACAAGGTGTCCTCCACAATGATGTTTCAACTACTCCAAGGTACTCTCCAAGATTTGATGCAAGAAGTTGCTCTCAAGTATGCACTGACAAGCTTTTAAATCTGCTTAAGAGATTTTCTAAAGGCTATCCCAGTAATGGCTTCCAAGGCACTTCAATACTTCTTTAAGATGCCATTTTTAAGAGCCCTTCAAAATCTACTCCAAGGTGCTTTCAAAGCTACTCTAAGGTACTCAATACAATCCTCAAGATTGCATGCTCCAAGGCTGCTCCAAAAATATTCTTCAAGAGATGTTTCTAAAAAAGGAACGGCTTAAAAACTTGTTTTAAGCTTTCAACTAAGGTCTGCAACTTTAAAAAGAACTTCAAGGTGTATATTAAACATTGTAAGGAAACTCCACAATTTTCTTGAACTCGGTCTAGTTTTGCTGTAGTGCTACAGGTCTACTGCTCAAAAAAATTACTCTGTTGAGATGTCAGTAAATCTGCAATCTCAGGTCTGAATCTCTTCAAGCATGTGTATGAAATTTCTATAATATGCACAATTTATCTTCATCAAAAAATGCCAAAAAGAGTTGTCTACGTCAATAAGAAATGTGTCCACAAATTCAAATTTTTTCATAGGTCCAAGATTTTTCTGCAATGTAACTTTGTGTTTTTCCATTGAACTCTTATGCCTAGACACTACTTCATTGGCCCTTCATTACTAAAAACTGTCTTCATTGCAATTAGAAATATGAACCACTTTCTATTATGCCCATCCGAAAATCTCAGAGATGAATATATGAAATTATGTCTCTGAAATGAAAATTTTGTCCACATATTTATAATGGTTTTCCAAATTTGAAAGGACACGTCTATTTGGAGGAAGGTTGAAATGAATGTGTGAATGTAGGTTGGCTGGCCAAATAATATTTTTCTAACTTAAAAATTCATTTTCTCTTAGGATATTTGGAATTAAGAGTTGAGTGAGGGCTTGTTAGAAAGAGGGAAAAATCCTCTTTAAGATGGTATAGGATTAATTTGGAAAGGATTCCACCAAGTTGTCCAAAACTAATTTTCTTTGTGACTTCTTTTGAAATATTTAGTGCAGAAAATGTTTAGGACAGTATGGCTTCTTTGTTTTGCTTCTCCATTGTTTGTCTTCTCCATTATTTTGCTTCTTCATCATCATAGGAACATGTATGGTAATGTATAGCAATGAATGCATCACTCATGTCATCACATAATGGTGCAGTGATATGTTATAGTGCATCATTATAAGGAGAACTCCAAAATAGTCTTCCAACCCTAAAATGATCTCCAACCATGACCATCATATGTCATCATCAAGTATCAAAGTGTATGACATCATCACATAACATCAAAGGTTAAGTTCTAGATCATCAAGTGCATGCAACATTAGATCAAGGACTTCTTAGGGCTTCTTTCATTAGTGTTTTGACTTCTTCGTGATTTGACATCTCCATTGATGGCATGACATCATCATCTTGAACCAAACATCTCAAGAATATTGACATCTCGGTTAATGCCATATTGACATCAATGAAAACCTTGATTAACAAGATTTTCCCCCTTTCGTTAACTTCCAGCACCACTCTAGATGAGCTAAGGAGTAATTCATTTTCATTTGCATGTTCTATTTTTTTTATTTTCTTAGAACAACATTCCTTTTTTGAGTTTTTGGTCCCTTTATAACATTAAACAGATGTGAATTAATAGACTATTTGACACATGTTATCTAATAATTTTAAGTATATTATTAATGATAATTTTAAGTATATTTTTCCATTAATCTTTTACGCTCTTATGGTCCTAGATGAGAAATAATCTTGTCGAGCTTCATCATTTTGTGGCTCTGCATGATACACAGTAAACAATACATATTAGCTAAAATTACATATAATTCAAAAATAATATTTTTTATAAATAATTTACAAAGAACTTGCCTTTTTTCTTTTCTTGATGTGTTATTAGTATTTTGGTTACTTGATCTCTTGTCAGTAATTTCTTTATCAATCTGAAACCTATACCATATCATTCATTATTATATTTATAAATAAATTCTCAACTTTTTAGGTAAAAAATAAATCTCAAGGCACCGGCATGCCTTTCATGAGGTATGCACCACCGCCGGTGCATGGGGGTATTAAAATTGCACCGCAAAATAGTATAATAGACCGTACAGTGCGTGGGGTATTATAAACACACCGCAAAAATAGTGTAATAAACTATATGGTGCTATCCTCGTAAAATGGAACATCGGTGCCCTATTTCAGATATGGCGTATTGATTTAAAAAAATTGGTTTCAATTTTTTTATTACATAGTATTGGCACGGTGCACTGTGTAATACAACACCCTAGTGCGCTAGGGTACGTAGGGCACACACATATCAAATTTTACAAAAGTTCACGCAATGGCTGAATGGATTGGGATCCGACTATGCAAGTCGTCCCTTGGGTTGGATGTCAATCTAAAATGAAAAACCCTAATTCTGAAATCACAAAAACAGGGAGAACAAAGGGAAAAAACAAAAAAATGAAGGGCTTAGGGAAAAAATGGATAAAACTGTAGAAAAAGTTAAAAAATTGCAGAAAAATTTAAAAAAAAATCAAATTTAATCATGAGATGATTTAAAATTCTATGATACAGGGTTTGAGGTTTGGTTTCTGATTGACTGAATACTTCTGTTCGAATGTATTTTGCTGCTCCACAGTGTCCTCATGCTCTCTTGCTCTAGGTATGTTGCTTGCAAATATCTGGCTGAAAATTTTGATACAAATAGTAAAATAATGAAAAGTGTTTAGTATTTAAAGAATTATTTTATGAAATTAGATTTTCAAAAAAAAAATTGCCGCCCATTTTTCAAATTGCCGCTTTTTTTCACTTAAAGAAAATAGAGATGCACTTTTTTTATTTGCGTTTATTCGTGACCGGTGCAGAATATTTGTGAAGCACTGGTGCTTCTAAGTAATATGATGCATCGATGTGTGCTATGATGATAAGCACACCTGAAATATCCCAAAATCAGAAAAATCTACAATGTTAGGAATATCTTATAATATTCCCAAATTGGAGACCCAACAATATGAAAATACAATAATGGAGTAGTAGTGACACTGAACTCATAGAAATGTGAGAAATATCCATAGCCATTAAGTAATAGTAGCAATAAATTAATACAATATCTTGAGGAAAATGTTACTCAAGATAGGCAATGCTCAGCCTCAAGAGACAAGTACATAAATCATGATAAAACACTGCTACACAAGTGTGCCCAAGCTATGACTGCACAGTTTTATAAGAGAAACTGCATGCTAACATATGTCAAATAAATGGATATACAAATATATGGCCATACAACATTGGGAGTGAAGATCTCAGCTCCCAAAGACTACCTCAAGTCAATCCTGGAAGGATTGGCTTCAATATACAAAATCTGCAAAATGTTGGAGTTGCTGGGTAGCAGCAGCAACTCAAGAACTGGAGATGAACTGGGAAGACTGAAGATGTTGCATATGATGTAAAGACCTCCTCCAATGGATCTTTCTGGTGATATTATGATTCTATCACTGAATATCTCACCCTCTAGACATATCTGTAAAGCCCCACAACAAATGCTCACTAGAAATAACGCAATCACTGAAGAAAACTACGTTGTAGGGGCAAGGGAATGAGTTGGCCCAATGCCAAGATTTGCAATAAGCTCTAAAACCTTCCTCACTATCTTTCCAAAGGAATGGAGACTCCCTCCTCTGAAAATCAGCTCCGGAAATGGTGTTGAGGTCCTCCATTGCAACACCCTAAAATATAACGTTATACTTGAGCTGAAATAATGTTGTAGCTGGAGGAGGTGGCTTGGCCTTGAGCCTAAATTTGGAGAATGAAGTACATGATCCTTCAAGAGGCCTCTCTTGGAAGGAGAAGGATTCCTAAGCATGAGATCCTTGTGCTAAGCAGCACTACAACTCAGCTAAATAGCCAGAGATTGTACAAAGTCTGAATAGACCATAAAATCAATAATACATGACATGTGAAACAATGGTTTCCTTTCCCTCCTTTTAAACAAGTGAAAGCCCTCTCTCCATGGGCCACACTCTTTAGGGTTTCCTCCACCAAATAACCCTCTTCCCATTCACACTGCGATGTCTATCAAAGTGTTTTCATCCTCCTCTCCCAGCATTGTTGACTTGGTCAAACTTGACCTTGTCTTCATGCAAATATCCCTTTTCACACATAGGGATGTGAAATCCAGTTCTTATGACTACCCCTTTTCAAATTTGAGGGATTTTATTATTGTTTTAATAAGAATGGGCTTCCTTACCCATTTATTTAGCTGCTAGGTGATGAAAAAAAAATTTTAATATTCCATTTAGATGTTTGCTAAAATGGGAATATTACAGTCCTCCCCTCCCAAATGTTTTTTGTCCTCAAGAAAATACAAGGATAGAAATGGAAAACCTCCTACCAAGGAATGGAGTCTAAAATGTGTTCAAGCACATCTTCCTAATGTGGATCCTCCATCTCCCAAGCAATCATCCATGCAAAATGAGTTACCTCCCAACATGGCAACTCATAAAAATCCTCTTCCAGCTTTGGTTGTGGCAATGTAGGTGGGCTGAAAATCTGATCGTGGTAGGAAAAATAGCCTACCCAAATCTATCCTCCTCTCTGCTTAGGATAAATGTGTTGATATTGCATCAAGATGATGAGCTTAGTGGAAATAAGTCGCCTTCACTAAGTGGGCCTGCAGGCTATTTTTGGTGCAAAGTCTATTTTTAGACTATGTTTATTTTTAGACATGTCGATCATGATTCTATGAGTTGCAAGATGCTATTTGTGGATGGTTGGTCATGTTGGAAAAATATATGGACTTCTATTTTTAGACATATTGGGTGGAATCTATTTTTAGATTGCCATTCTAAAAATAGATATGTCGAATATTATTAGCTGTTAATAATATTTGGACTATAAACATTATCTTATTCCCTTGGAGCACTTCAGTTAAGTGCACAGATGTGGCATAGGAGATGACAGAAGGAATTATGCTATTCTTGAGGGTTAAGTGGAGCTATTGCATGGATACTTCAGTTAGAACTCATGTGACAGAGTTTGGTGGAGTTATTGAGCTAGTTGATGGAGTTGTGTTTAGTTTAACTGAGTTAAACATAGTTGAGCTAGTTGTATCTAGTCTAACTGATTGATAAACTAGTGAGAGTGGTATGAGTTAATTATTAATTAATTCACTAATTATTAACTCATTAATCAACTAAATAATACATCAGTTAACTACAGTGCATGGACAGTTTCAGTGGAGACCAGTGAAGAGGTAGGTGAAAGAGCAGTGTGACTATCAGTTGTGACTATACTGTTGCATGATTTGCAACACACAGTGATTGGAGATGCCAATGATGATTGCGCAGTCAAGGCTGGACCAATTCAATTTCATTCAGAGCCATTCTTCACCATTGATTGCGCAGTAGAGGCAGGCTATCAGGTGGCAGAGATTGGAGCATGTGATTGGCTAGATCGGGCTTGATTAGTGTGTAGCAATTGGAGATTATACTGAGAGATTGTGAGGAGATTTGTATAATGATTGTTACATGATCTCTATGAAATATAATATACAGATAGTTTGGTTTTTTTAGCTTTAAGCTTTCCCATAAAATACTGTGTTCATATGTGTGAATTTTTATGGTTTTAATGTGCGCATGCGATTGTTTTTATTTCCGCAATTAATGATCAATGGTAGATGAGATTCTATATTGTGCATGAAGTTAAAATAGTGTGCGATCAGGAGAATCTAGGTGAATAATATATCATTTATTCAAATTTCTACATGGTATTAGATCGATATTGATCATTGGAGCAACTGCAAAACATTGAAGCGGTTGAGTTTTGAGCTGGTGGAATTCGAATTTGCAGTAGTGTTTTCTTGGTGTCGAAGTTGAGATGTTTTTCAACGGATTGCGATTGGACTATGCCCTTGAGGGTAGCTTGAATTATATTTCATGGAAGGAAAGGATGGAGGTAGTGCTGGATGACAATGGGTTGAAGGAGTTCATAGATGAAGAAATTCCAAAACCTGCTTCTAGCGATGATGCCGCACTTGACGCATGGCAAAAGAAGATAGCAAAGTGTCAAATAATTCTATTGGAAGGTGTAAAGGATCACATAGTGTCCAGCCTTCATGGTAAGGCTTCTCCATTCTTGATGTGGAAAGCATTGACAGACTTATTCCAAAGCAAGAGCGACCAGAGGAAGTTGGCGCTCAAGGATAAACTCGGGAACATAAAAAGGGAGAAAGGCGACAGTATGCCCAAGTACCTCATGAAGTTCATCCAATGCAGGGATGAGCTAGGAAGTGTGGGGCTGACTATAGATGATGAGGACTTGGTAAGCTTGGCTCTCCTTGGGCTTCCGAAGAGTTGGCATTCCTATCAGGACTCTGTCAATGGTTAGGAGAAATTGGCAGGATGGGAGCGACTTTGGTCGAATCTTGTGCAAGAGGTGATAAGGTGAAGTACCAGGGATTGATCTTCATCAAAGAACTCAGACGAATAAAATTGCACTTTGGCTGCCAAAGCAAGGAAGGGGAAGAGCAATAAGAATGCTTCTCAATTTGGTGCGAAAGGCAAGAAGTAGGACATGTCCAAGTTGAAGTGCTTTCACTGTCACCAACATGGACATTACACCAGTAATTGTCTACAGAAGAAGAAAAATAATCAGGCTGCTAGATCTGTAGCTAGAGAGGCCTTAGCCTCGTAGTTTGAGCTGGTTTTTTCAGTGATCACATGCTTGGTTTCAATTATGATGGGTTCAGTGTGGTTTCTTGACAGTGGTGTGTCTTTTCATATGACCGAAGACAAAGATTTGTTTATTGATCTGGATGAGAAAGATCTTGGAGTGCACATCGAGATGGGCGATGATGGTAGATACAGTGCCACCGGTATTGATACCATTTCCTTTGAGAGGGATTCTGGTAAACCCTTCGTATTGAAGGAAGTGATGCATGTTCCAGGATTGAAGAAGAATCTGATCTCAGTGGCCATGTTAGAAGACAAGGGATATGATGTTGTCTTTAGCGAGGGAAATGCTTTCCTGCGCAGTAAGGCAACTGGTGAAACCCGAAGGATAGGGGTTTGAGTTAAGAACCTTTATCAATTGTAGGTATATCACTACACAACAATGGAAAGCAAGGCAGAAGGAGTGGTGAGTCGGGATGATGGCGAGATGTGGCACCGGAGATTGGGCCACCTTCACCATGGAGATTTGAAGATACTGCAGTAGATTTCTACTGGGCTTCCTAAGGGTAATCTTGCGCAGTCAGATCAGTGCAAGGGATGTACCTTGGGAAAATTTGTGAAAGACACCTTTCACGAGAAGGATAGTCACGCCACAATGATCCTTGAGAGAATTCTACAGACGTGTGTGGACCTTTCTCAGTAGCTTCGATAGCAAAGCACAGGTACTATGTGATATTTGTTGATGATTTTTCTCAGAAGTGCTGGATCTTCTTCATGTAGAAGAAGAGCGAGACATACTCAAAGTTCTGTGAGTTCAAGGCACTGGTTAGAAAGAATCGGGGAAGTAGGTGAAGGCTCTTAGGAGCGACAATGGTGGTGAATTCATCTCTGGTGAATTCAAGGACTTTAGAAGTGCAGAAGGAATTCGAAGAGAGCTCATAGTACCTCATAACCCACAGTAGAATGGGGTTGCTGAGCGAAATAACATAATGATCGTGGGTGATGCACAGGAAATGTTTCATGATTAGGGCCTTCCCATACACTTGTGGGCTGAGGCATGCAATACTACATTATATGTGCAGAACCCTTGTCCTCACAGGATACTTGGCATGAGTACACCTGAGGAGGCGTTTTCTGGTAAGAAGCCTGATATTTCCCATTTGAGGATTTTTGGTTCACCTGTTTACATTCATGTGACTAAGGATCCCAAGAATAAGTTGGAGCCGACCGCAGAGGTTGGTATATTTGTGGGGCACACTAATACAACCCATAACTATCATGTGTATTTTCCAGACAGTCGCAAGACTGTTGTGCGATGGGATATCAAATTTGATGAGGAGAAAGCCATGAAGTGTTCGCTTAAGAGGGAGCCACACTTGTATGCAGATGAGGAGCTATTAGTTCCTAAGGATGAGCTTCAGGATGTGGATCAGCCACAAGAGGAATTTCATGGAGTGGAAGAGACCACTCATGCAGTGCCAACCATCAGAGGGCAGAAGCACACTACAAAAGCTGAGCGACTGGCTCAAGATGTAGAGAGAATTGTAGGGGCACCTACATCACAGTGCAGATGGAGACAGTCACCTTATCGGAACACTGGATACATGGCTCTTATGAGCAAGTGTATCATGACAAAGCCATCCTCTTTCGAGGAAGCTGTGGAGGATCCCGCATGGGTAGATTCCATGGTGGAAGAGTATGGTTCGATTGTCAGAAATAGTGCATGGGAGATTGTCCCAAGGACGGAAGGGAAATCAGTGGTGGGTTTGAGATGGATCTACAAAGTGAAGCAAGCAGCTGACAGGAGTGTGGAGAAGTACAAGGCAAGATTTGTTGCTCAAGGCTTCTCACAGATTGAGGGGATCGATTATGAGGAAACCTTTGCACCTGTCGCAAGGTATTCTTCCATACGGATGATTCTTGCTCTCTCAGCGCAGATGGGGTGGCACATTCATCAGATGGATGTGAAGACTGCCTGCAATGGAGTGATTGAGGAGGAGGTGTACAGGAGAGCAGCCCTAAGGTTTTGAGATCTTCAAGAATAGCCGCATGTGTGCAAAGCCCAAGAGAGCGTTAGCATTTAAACAAGCACTCAGGTCAAAGCACACTGGATATACGCTATGTTTACCGGACTACATTCTCTGGAAGTGAGATCCAAACCAATACCAGATTGTGATGGAGGGTAAGTTGTTGATCATTGTAATTTATGTAGATGATTTGATTTTTATGGGTGATGAACTGTTGATACTCTCATGCAAGGATGATCTTGCAAAAGAGTTTGAGATGAAGGACTTGGGCCTCCTTCATTATTTCCTGGGATTGGAAATTTGGCAGCGCAATGATGGACTGTTTGTGTCTCAAGGAAAATATGCAAGCCTATCGACACTCCTCTTCCTGGTGGTTGGAGGAAAGAGGATGCTACATCAGCAGAGGTAGTGGATGCCACTGTTTACCGACAGTTGGTGGGGTCACTTATGTACCTGGTCAATACACGACCCGACATATGCTATGCTGTTAACCAGATTTCACAAGCTATGGTTAAGCCTACCAAGCTCTACTGGAAGGTAGGAAATCATGTATTGAGATATCTTAGAGGCACATTGGGGTATGGATTATGGTACAGACAGTCGGATGACGTGAAGCTATGTGGCTTCATGGATGCAGATTGGGCAGGGAGCCCAACCGACAGAAAGAGCACATCTGGAGGGATTTTCGGTATCGAGTCGTTAGCAGTTTCCTGGTATAGCAGGAAGCAGATATTCGTGGCACTCAGTTCAATAGAGGCCGAGTATATGGAAGTGAGTTTGGCTGCATGCGAGGCTATATGGATGAGGAAGATCCTGGTCGGGTTGTTCGGTTCACACTTAGATCCTACTGTGATATATTGTGATAGTCAGAGTTGCATCAAAATATTAGTTAATCCAGTATTTAAAGATAGATCTGAACACATTGAAATCTAGTATCATCATATCAGAGATTGTGTGCAGCGAAAGATCATGTTACTTTCATACATTCCCACGGAGGATCAGGATGCTGATATCTTGACGAAGGCGCTCACCAGGAGCAAAGTCGAATACCACAGGGGTAGGATGGGGGTGGTAGATAATCCTTATCTTGTTGAGAGGGAATTTTGAGATTGCAACAAGATGATGAGCTTAGTGGAAAGAAGTCGCCTTCACTAAGTGGGCCCGCAGGCTATTTTTGGCGCAAAGTCTATTTTTAGACTATGTCTATTTTTAGACATGTCGATCATGATTCTATGAGTTGTAGGATGCTATTTTTGGATGGTTGGTCAAGTTGGAAAAATAGATGGACTTTTATTTTTAGACATATTGGGCAGAATCTATTTTTAGATTGCCAATCTAAAAATAGATATGTTGGATATTATTAGCTCTTAATAATATTTAGACTATAAATATTGTCTTATTCTCTTGGAGCACTTTAGTTAAGTGCACAAATGTGGCACAGGAGCTGACAGAAGGAATTACGCTATTCCTGAGGGTTAAGTGGAGCTATTGCATGGATACATCAGTTATAACTCATGTGACAGAGTTTGGTGGAGTTATTGAGCTAGTTAATGGAGTTGTGTTCAGTTTAACTGAGTTAAACATATTTGAGCAAGTTGTATCTAGTCTAACTGATTGATACACTAGTGAGAGTGGTGTGAATTAATTAATAATTAATTCACTAATTATTAACTCACTAATCAACTAAAGAATACATCTGTGAACTATAGTGCATGGACAGTTTCAGTGGAGACCAGTGAAGAGGTAGGTGAAAGAGCAGTGTGACTATCAGTTGTGACTATACTATTGCATGATTTGCAACACACATTGATTGGAGATGCCAATGAGGATTGCATAGTCAAGGAAAGACCAATTTGAGTTCATTCAGAGCCATTCTTTAGCAGTGATTACGCATTAGAGGAAGGCTATCACGTGGCAGAGATTGGAGCATGTGATTTGCTAGATCAGGCTTGATTAGTGTGTAGCAATTGGAGATTATACTGAGAGCTTGTGAGGAGATTTTTATAATGATTGTTACATGATCTCTATGACATATAATATTTAGATATTTTTGGGTTTTCAGCTTTAAGCTTTCCCATAAGATACTGTGTTCATATGTGTGAATGTTTATGGTTTTAATGTGCGCATGCGATTGTTTTTATTTCCGCAATTAATGATCAATGGTACATGAGATTCTGTATTGTGCATGAAGTTAAAATAGTGTGTGATCAGGAGAATATAGATGAATAATATATCAGTTATTCAAATTTCTACAAGGTATAGAGTGTATGTTGATCTTGGGCTGCAATGATATTGCCCTCAAGTGGTAAGATGAAGCTTATACCTCTAAGGATCTCTCCTCCAACGTTATGAAACATGTTGGCCCAAAACATCTCATATGTAATGAGTTGGAAGTCATCATCATATGGAATCAAATTCATCATATGGCTCACCTCATAAAGAAACAATTTTTTGAGATTGCAACAAGATGATGAGCTTAGTGGAAAGAAGCCACCTTCACTAGGTGGGCCCGCAGGCTATTTTTGGCACAAATTCTATTTTTAGACTATGTCTATTTTTAGACATGTTGATCATGATTCTATGAGTTGCAGGATGCTATTAGTGGATGGTTGGTCAAATTGAAAAAATATATGGACTTATATTTTTAGACATATTGTGCGGAATCTATTTTTAGATTTCCAGTCTAAAAATAGATACGTCGAATATTATTAGCTCTTAATAATATTTTGACTATAAACATTATCTTATTCTCTTGAAGCACTTCAGTTAAGGGCACAGATGTGGCACAAGTGCTGACAAAAGGAATTACACTATTCCTGAGGGTTAAGTGGAGCTATTTCATGGATACTTCAGTTAGAACTCATGTGACAGAGTTTGGTGGAGTTATTGAGCTAGTTGATGGAGTTGTGTTTAGTTTAACTGAGTTAAACATAGTTGAGCTAGTTGTATCTAGTCTAACCGATTGACACTAGTGGCGTGAATTAATTATTATCAATCTGAATAATTATTATTCACATCATGTGAATGCTTAATTATAAAAAGGACAGCTTAGTGAGACCAAGAAGAGGGAAAATAGGTTTTTCGTGTTCACTGCTGTGATTATATTCATCCATTTAATTCACACACATTGATCGAGAGTTTTCAACAGGATTGCACAAACTGCTGGACTAATTCAAGTTCATTCCGTAGCCACTCTTCAACAAGATTTGCGTAGTGGAGGCAAGCACAAATGGCAGAGATTGGAGCATGTGAGTTGCTGGGACGGCTCGATTAGTGTATAAATTCTGGAGATTGTACTGAGAGCTTGTGAGGAGCTTTTTATAATGATTTTTACATGATATCTATGACATATAATATACAGATAGTTGGGGGTTTTCAGCTTTAAGCTTTCCCATAAATTACTGTGTTCATATGTGTGAATGTTTATGGTTTTAATGTGCACATGCGATTGTTTTTATTTCTGCAATTAATGATCAATGGTAGAAGAGATTCTGTATTGTGCATGAAGTCAAATAGTGTGTGATCAGGAGAATCTTGGATGTATAACATATTAGTTATTAAAATTTCTACATGGTATCGAGCGATTTTGATCATTGGAGCAATTGCAAACATTGTAGCTTGCGTTGAGTTTTGAGTCAGGAATTCGAATTTGCGCAGTGTTTTCTTGGTGACAAATTTGAGATGTCTTTCAATGGATTACGATTGGAGTATGCCTTTGAGGGCAGATTGGAAATACATTTCTATGGAAGGACAGGATGGATCTGCTAGATGACAATGGGTTGAAGGAGTTCATAGATGCAGAAGTTCCAAAGCCTACTTCTAGTGATGCTGCCGTACTTGACACATGGCAAAAGAAGACAACAAAGTGTCGAAGGATTCTGTTGGAGGGCGTGAAGGATCACATAGTATCTAGCCTTCATGGTAAGGCTTCTCCATTCTTGATGTGAAAAGCTTTGACAGATTTATTCCAAAGCAAGAGCGACCAGAGAAAGTTGGCGCTCAAGGACAAACTCAGGAACATAAAGATGGAGAAAGGCGACAGTATGCCCAAGTACCTCACGAAGTTCATCCAATGCGGGGATGAGATGGGAAGTGTGGGGGTGACTGTTGATGATGAGGACTTGGTGAGCTTGGCTCTCCTTGGGCTTCCGAAGAGTTGGTATTCCTATCAGGACTCTGTCAATGATCGGGAGAAATTGCCAGATGGGAGCGACTTTGGTCGGATCTTGTGCAAGAGGAGATAAGGCGAAGTACCAGGGACAGATCTTCATCAAAGAACTCTGATGAAGAGAATTGCGCTTTGGCTGCCAAATAAAAGAAGGGGAAGAGCAAGAAAGCTTCTCATTCCGGTGCGAAAGGCAAGAAGCAGGACATGTCCAAGGTGAAGTGTTTTAATCAAGCCAAGAACACGACACTGAGCCTGGCTAATTAATCCACAAAAAGAAAATAAGGCATACTGATCTGTACCGGAGAGGCCTTAGCCTCGCATTTTGAGCTGGATTTTTCGCTAATCGCATGCTTGGTCTCAAGTAAGATGGGTCCAGTGTGGTTTCTTGATAGTGGTGCATATTTCCATATGACCGGAGACAAAGATTTGTTTATTGATCTGGATGAGAAGGATCTTGGAGTGCACATCGAGATGGGCGATGATGGTAGATATAGTGCGACTGGTATCGGGACCATTTCCTTTGAGAGGGAGTATAGCAAACCTTTCATCTTGAAGGATGTCATGCATGTTCCAGGATTGAAGAAGAATCTGATCTCTATGGCGATGTTGGAAGACAAGGGATATGATGTTGTCTTTAGCGAGGGAAAGGCTTTCCTGCGCAAGAGAAGGCAATCCGGTAAACCTATAGGATAGGGGTTCGAGTTAAGAACCTTTATCAATTGTGGTAGGTATATGGCTACGCAGCAATGGCAAGCAAGGCAGAAGGAGTGGTGAGCTGGGATGAGGGCGAGCTATGGCACAGGATATTAGGCCATCTTCACCATGGTGCTTTGAAAATTTTGTAGCATATTTCTACCGTGCTTCCCAAAGGTACGCTTGCGCAGTCAAATTAGTGCAAGGGATGTACTTTGGGAAATTTTGTGAAAGCCACCTTTCACGAGAAGGATAGTCACGCCACGACGATCCTTGAGAGAATTCACACAGACATGTGTGGACCTTTCTCAATAGCTTCGACAGCAAAGCACAAGTATTATGTGATATTTGTTGATGATTTTTCTCGTAAGTGCTGGATCTTCTTCATGCAGAAGAGGAGCGAGACATACTCAAAGTTCTGTGAGTTCAAGGCACTGGTTGAGAAAGAATCTGGGAAAGGTGTGAAGGCTCTTAGGAGCGAAAATAGTGGTGACCATTCACACTGCAGCGTTAAGGAATTCGAAGAGAGCTCATAACACCTCATAACCCATAGAAGAATGGGGTTGCTGAGCGGAAGAACAGAACGACTGTGGGTGCTGCACGGGTGATGTTGCATGATCAAGGCCTTCCCATAAAATTGTCGGCTAAGGCATGCAATACTGCATTATATGTGTAGAACCGTTGTCCTCACAGGATACTTGGCATGAGTACACCCGAGGAGGTGTTTTCTGGTAAGAAGCCTGATATTTCCCATTTGATGATTTTTGGCACACTTTTTTACATTCATGTGACTAAGGATGCCAGGAAGAAGATGGAGCTGAATTCAAAGGTTGGGATATTTTTGGGGGACACTGATACACCCCACAACTATCGTGTGTATTTTTCAGACAGTCGCAAGACTGTTGTGCGACGGGATATCAAATTTTATGAGGAGAAAGCCATGAAGTGTTCTCTTGAGAGGGAGCCACACTTGCATGTAGATGAAGAGCTATTAGCTCCTAAGGATGAGCCTCAGGATGTGGATCAGCCACAAGAGGAGGTTCATGGAGTGGAAGAGACCACTCATGCAGCGCTAACCATCAGAGGGTGGAAGCGCACTACAGAAGCTGAGCGACTGGCTTAAGATGTAGAGAGGATTGTAGGAGCACCTACATCACAACACAGATAGAGACAGCCACCTGATTGGTACACTGGATACATGGCTCTTATGAGCAAGTGTATCGTGACAGAGCCATCCTCTTTCGAGGAAGCTATGGAGGATCTAGCATGGGTAGATGCCATGGTGGTAGAGTTTGATTCGATTGTCAGAAACAGTGCATGGGAGATTGTCCCAAGGCCGGAAGGGAAATCAGTGGTGGGTTTGAGATGGATCTACAAAGTGAAGCAGGTAGTTGACGGGAGTGTGGAGAAGTACAAGGAAATATTTGTTGCCCGAGGCTTCTCACAGATAGAGGGGATCGATTATGAGAAGACCTTTGCACCTGTCGCAAGGTATTCTTCCATACAGATGATTCTTTCTCTCTCAGCGCAGATGGGGTGGCACATTCATCAGATGGATGTGAAGACTACGTTCCTCAACGGAGTCATTGAGGAGGAGATGTACATAGAGTAGCCAGAAGGTTTTGAGATCTTTAGCAGTGAGTCGCATGTGTGCAGGCTCAAGAGAGCGTTGTATGGGTTGAAACAAGCACCTCGTGCTTGGTACACATGGATAGATAGTTATTTCACCAGATTTGGATTCTCCAAGAGTGAGGCGGATCCGAACCTATACAAGATTATGGTGGAGGGTAAGTTGTTGATCATTGTACTTTATGTAGATGATTTGATTTTGATAGGTGATGGGCTGTTGATACTCTCATGCAAGGATGATCTTGCAAAAGAGTTTGAGATGAAGGACTTGGGACTCCTTCATTATTTCCTGGGATTGGAAATTTGGCAGCGCAGTGATGGACTATTTGTGTCTCAAGGCAAGTATGCACGGGAGATACTGGAGAAGTTCAACATGCATGGATGCAAGCCTATCGACACTCCTCTTCCTAGTGGTTGGAGGAAAGAGGATGCTACATCGGTAGAGGTAGTGGATGCCATTATTTACCGACATTTGGTGGGGTCGCTTATGTATCTAGTCAATACACGACCCAACATATGCTATGTTGTTAACCAGCTTTCACAAGCTATGGTTAAGCCTACCCAGCTCTACTGGAAGGCAGGCACACATGTATTGAGATATCTCAGAATCACATCGGGATATGGATTACGGTATAGATAGTTGGATGAGGTGAAGCTGTGTGGTTTCACAGATGCAGATTGGGCAGGGAGCCCAATAGACAAAAAGAGCACATCTGGAGCGATTTTCAGTATCGGATCGATAGCAGTTTCCTGGTACAGAAGGAAACAGAGATTTGTGGCAATCAGTTCAGTAGAGGCCGAGTATATGGCAGCGATTTTGGATGCATGCGAGGCTATATGGATGAGGAAGATCATGGTCAGGTTGTTCGGTTCACACTTAGATCCTACTGTGATATATTGTGATAATCAGAGTTGCATCAAACTCTCGGTTAATCCAGTACTTCATGATAGAAATAAAGACATTGACATCCGGTATCATCATATCAAATATTTTGTGCAGCAGAAGATCATGTTTGTTTCATACATTCCCACGGAGGTTCAGGATGCTGATATCTTGATGAACGCGCTCACCAGGAGCAAATTTGAATACCACAGAGATAGGATAGGGGTGGCAGATAATCCTTATCTTGTTGAGAGGGAGTGTTGAGATTGCAACAAGATGATGAGCTTGGTGGAAAGAAGTCACCTTCACTAAGTGGGTCTGCAGGCTATTTTTGGCGCAAAGTCTATTTTTAGACATGTCGATCATGATTCTATGAGTTGCAGGATGTTATTTGTGGATGGTTGGTCAAGTTGGAAAAACAGATGGACTTCTATTTTTAGACATATTGGGCGGAATCTATTTTTATATTGCCAGTCTAAAAATAGATATGTCGAATATTATTAGCTCTTAATAATATTTGGACTATAAACATTATCTTATTCTCTTGGAGCACTTCAGTTAAGTGCACAGATGTGGCACAGGAGCTGACAGAATGAATTACCCTATTCCTGAGGGTTAAGTGGGGCTATTTCATGGATACTTCAGTTAGAACTCATGTGACAAAGTTTGGTGGAGTTATTGAGCTAGTTGATGGCGTTGTGTTCAGTTTAACTGAGTTAAACAAAGTTGAGCTAGTTGTATCTAGTCTAACTAATTGATACACTAGTGAGAGTGGTGTGAATTAATTATTAATTAATTCACTAATTATTAAATCATTAATCAACTAAAGAATACATCAGTTAACTACAGTGCATGGACTGTTTCAGTGGAGACCAGTGAAGAGGTAGGTGAAAGAGCAGTGTGACTATCAGTTGTGACTATATTTTTGCATGATTTGCAACACATAGTGATTGGAGATGCCAATGAGGATTGTGTAGTCAGGGCTGGACCAATTCAAGTTCATTCAGAGCCATTCTTCAGCAGTGATTGGGCAGTAGAGGCAGGCTATCAGGTGGTAGAGATTGGAGCATGTGATTTTCTAGATCGAGCTTGATTAGTGTGTAGCAATTGGAGATTATACTGAGAGCTTGTGAGGAGATTTGTATAATTATCGTTACATGATCTCTATGACATATAATATACAGATATTTGGGGGTTTTCAGCTTTAATATTTCCCATAAAATATTGTTTTCATATGTGTGAATGTTTATGGTTTTAATGTGCGCATGCGATTGATTTTATTTCCGCAATTAATGATCAATGGTAGATGAGATTCTGTATTGTGCATGAAGTTAAAATAGTGTGTGATCAAGAGAATATCAGTGAATAAAATATAATTTATTCAAATTTCTAAAAAGTGTACAGTGTATGTTGATCTTGGGCTGCAATGATATTGCCCTCAAGTGGCAAGATAAAGATTATAACTCTAAGGATCTCTCCTCCAACGTTATGAAACATGTTGGCCCAAAACATCTCATATGTGATGAGTTGGAAGTCATCATCATATGGAATCACATTCATCATATGGCTCACCTCATAAAGAAACAAATTTTTGAGATTGCAACAAGATGATGAGCTTAGTGGAAAGAAGTCGCCTTCAATAAGTGGGCCCGCAGGCTATTTTTGGCGCAAAGTCTATTTTTTGACTATGTCTATTTTTAGACATGTCAATCATGATTCTATGAGTTGCAGGATGTTATTTTTGGATGGTTGGTCAAATTGGAAAAATAGATGGAATTCTATTTATAGACATATTGGGCAGAATCTATTTTTAGATTGCCAGTCTAAAAATAGATATGTCGAATATTATTAGCTCTTAATAATATTTGGACTATAAACATTATTTTACTCTCTTGGAGCACTTCAATTAAGTGCAAAGATGTGGCACCGGAGCTGAAAAAAGGAATTAACCTATTCCTGAGGGTTAAGTGGAGCTATTGCATGGATACTTTAGTTAGAACTCATGTGACAGAGTTTGGTGGAGTTATTGAGCTAGTTGATGGAGTTGTGTTTAGTTTAACTGAGTTAAACATAGTTGAGCTAGTTGTATCTAGTCTAACTGATTGATACAATAGTGAGAGTGGTGTGAATTAATTATTAATTAATTCACTGATTATTAACTCATTAATCAACTAAAGAATACATCAGTTAACTACAGTGCATGGACAGTTTCAGTGGAGACCAGTGAAGAGGTAGGTGAAAGAGCAGTGTGACTATCAGTTGTGACTATACTGTTGCATGATTTTCAACACACAGTGATTGGAGATGCCAATAAGGATTTTGCAGTCAAGTCTAGAGAAATTCGAGTTCATTCAGAGCAATTCTTCAGCAGTGTTTGTGTAGTACAGGTAGGCTATCAGGTGGCAGAGATTGGAGCATGTGATTTGCTAGATCGGGCTTGATTAGTGTGTAGCAATTGGAGATTATACTAAGATCTTGTGAGGAGATTTGTATAATTAATTTTACAGATAATATAATATACAAATAGTTGGGGGTTTTCAGCTTTAAGCTTTCCCATAAAATACTGTGTTCATATGTGTGAATGTTTATGGTTTTAATGTGCGCATGCGATTGTTTTTATTTCTGAAATTAATGATCAATGGTAGATGAGATTCTGTATTGTGCATGAAGTTAAAATAGTGTGTGATCAGGAGAATGTCGGTGAATAATATATCAGTTATTCAAATTTATACACAAATTTGTTGCTGTGGTGGCCATACCATCTCCCATGCTCCCTTTAGAACATGTAGTTGAAAGAGTGTGGGATTTTTCTCCCTCCAAGGACACATTCACCCAATGTGTCTCTCCCCCAATCATGCTCCCAAGAAAATCAATAGAAATATCAACCAAGGGAACCATAAGAAGAATCATGTTGGCTGCCATGTGAAGTAAGGGAGAAGGACAACGGTCCCTAAAATGTAGCCAATGCAGTTTGAATCTCAACTGCCATAGAAAATGAAATGATGGGTAGCCTCCCCACCATTTTCTTGCTGCCCCAATCTCTTCACAAGTCTTGGGAAAGTGAATGATGTAATGTGAAATGTGAGTATGTTCTCCAAAAGAAATCTCCTCCCCATATCCTCTTAGGGAGTGATCATCCATAATGGCCTTATGTAGACCATAAAATCTAGAAGGAAGCATATTCCTCCTTTGAGCAAATCCTTGCACATATATGGTGAAGAGATGCATACATGTAGAAAAATTACTATGCAAATCAACAATACTCTTACCATATGTTTTTCTCATATAAATGGAGTGGATCATAGAGGAGACTCCCCTCCTCCTCAAAGGGAAAATAGTTGGTTGTGCTAACTCCTCCCTCTTCACATGATCCATGAAGTGCCTCCTCAAGTTCTTCAAGTGGTTCTCCCACAAGAATGAAAAAAATTTAATGTGGAAATCATGGTTTGCCCATGGTTCCTCCTAAAATTTACAACATGTAAAGTGGGGAGGATCATGCTCCCAATGGGCATCTCCGACTCATATCCCACTCTCCAGACAAAGCTCCCCATGAACATAAAAATATCAGCCATACATGGAAGCAAAAACCAATAGAAACAAGTTGTCATATGACAACCAGAAAGTGGATCAAGGTTCTGCATATGGAACTAGTGCAGTGCACCCTTTGCCTACATCAAATAAAATAATAACAAGTGTTCTCCCAACCACTTATTTGTAGCCACAATAATTTTACAATATAGAAATATGAAAGTACAATTTGGTGTCAAGGGTGCACACCAAGAATCATGTGGCTTCCCCCACAAACAACCAAATAGATAACCAATCTCAGTGCCACAAGTGGCTCTAAGTACATCATCATATAATATGTAAGAAGGGACAATAATCCTTGGTAAAACATGATGCTCATATAAAGAAAAGAAGTACAAAAAATAAAGTGAAATTGTACATTGTCCATCATGTACTTGAGACCTTGAGCTGAAATGGCTCAACCAGAAATTCTCCCTCACCTCCAAGGAGTAGGGAAGTGGCTGTGACCTCCTCTCTATCACCATCGGGGCTATGCATCTCTCCATATGCTAAAATATGTCATGATGGATGCCCTCCCAAGTGAACTCCTCTGCCAAAGAAATATATGCATCATAAGGCATGGAAAGGACGTCCTCATGTGCTGCATGAAGAAACTTCTCCTTGAGCTTAGAAGCTCTAGCCAAGAAGACTCTGGCATAAGAATAGATGACTGCATCATCCACCATATACTCATAATCTCTATCTGGGTCATCAAGTATCATACATGCACCTAGGTCCTTGGAGTACTCTACCAAGAGTTGAGATATCCAATAAGGATCAATCCTCCTAAGAGATAGCACTGGTGATCTGGAATATGAAGCTATACTCATGTTCCCGCTACTCTAACATCCCTCATGCCAAAGTTCTCCACCAAAACCTTCACCTCTCCAAAATCCAAGAGTGGTGAATCCAAAGACAAGATGTCTTCCATCAATGTTAGAACTGGTGGCCTCCCCGGTGGAATGCCTCCATGCAGTGAGACATCACTGTCAAGAGAGGGCTGTACATATGGTTGGGCAACCTTTCCCTTTCCTTCATAGCGCAATTCAGTCTACCTCCATTTTTCACTAGCTCTCTAAAATAAAGAAGGGTGTGTGCCTCTCATCACATGATGTTGCTCTTCCTCCCTACCTTCTCCTTCTAGCTGTAATGCTGCACAATCATGCTGCTCACTGATTGTGCTTGGACCTCCATGTATGAGATCCTGGGGAACTTCTTGCAAGGATGCAAGAATCCCTCTTCTTGGAGCAAGAACTCCTCCTTTCTTTGCATAAGGTGCTAGATCAACTTTAGAAATTACATCGTTGTTGCCCTCAGCCTCCTTAACATGAATGGGAAACCCTCTAATGATTGCCTCTTTTGGAAAAGGGAACTCCTTGCCTCCTTGTGCCAAAATACAAGATGAAGGTATTGCCTCCAACAAATTATAATGCAAGATATCAACCTCCTTTATGGTTCTCTGAAGCGATTTTGAGTCTATGGTTTCCTCCATCACATGAAAGGGTTTTGTTTGTTTAGATGTGTTTTTTTCCACCACATGTGTTTCAGAATTCTTCCTACCAAATCTCTCCATAAAAGTTTTAATGAACCTTGCATAGGAAGAAATATTTTCTTTCTTTAAATTAAAGGACTCAAATAACCACCATGCATAGACCTTACCTCCAAAGTTCAGTGCTACTACTCTGATGGCTTCATCTTCGGAAATCTAATGCTACTGCAGAAAGGTGTCTAGCTTTTCCACCCAAGCCCTGGCTGAACATGTGGGGAACCATAAAAGATAGATAGAAGAAATCTATCCATATAATTCTGCTTGCTCCTCCTCACCTTGACCTTGCAAAACTGAGGGAAGGTGATATGATCTCTAAACTTCTAAGTTTGAGATTCATATTCATGCAAGAAACCACTAAGAGGACCCCTCTTAGGCATTCCTCCTTCCTCCCTCTCTATCATAGAAAAATTGGACATGAGACTGCACTGTACATCACAGGGTGTGGCTGCATGCTCACACTCCCTATAAGAAAAGCTAGAGTTTGACTAAGTTTCACACCCTCTTGGAGATCCTATACATACCTCCCTTCTTATCTTCTTGAAATCTTCATGAATGCTCTGTACAGATATTGGAAGAAGCCTTGTAAGCTTATCTTCTTTTTTCTCTCCACATAATGGAGTCTTCATATTCTCTTTTCTTGATAGCATAATGGCTAAGATCCACAGGCTGAGCCAAGATTATTCTCTGAAACCACTATAATATCCCAAAATCGGGAAAATCTACAATGTTAGGAATATCTTATAATATTCCCAAATTGGAGACCCAGCAATATGCAAATACAATAATGGAGTAGTAGTGACACTCAACTCATATAAATGTGAGAAAGATACATAGCCATCTTATTAAGTAATAGCAGCAACAAATGAATACAAGATCTTGAGGAAAATGTTACTCAAGATAGGCAATGCTCAGCCTCAAGAGACAA
Organism: Pinus albicaulis; assembly: GCA_034641835.2. NCBI lineage: Eukaryota > Viridiplantae > Streptophyta > Pinopsida > Pinales > Pinaceae > Pinus > Pinus albicaulis. The sequence goes on along the minus strand of CM076578.1, from coordinate 403,305,571 downwards.
GTATATAAATCAAGATAAAACACTACTACACAAGTGTGCCCAAGCTATGACTACGCAGTTTTATAAGAGAAAATAAATGCTAACACATGTCAAATAAATGGATATACAAAAAAATGGCCCAGACAACATTGGGAGTGAAGATATCATCTCCCAAAGACTACCTCAAGTCAATCTTGGAAGGATTGGCTTCAATATACAAAATCTGCAAAATGCCGAAGTTGCTGGGTAGCAACAGCAACTCAAGAACTAGAGATGAGTGGGGAAGGCTGAATATGTTGCATATGATGTAAAGACCTCCTCCAATGGATTTTTCTAGTGAAAGGTTGATCCTATCACTGAAGATCTCACCCTCCAAACATATCTGCCAAGCCCGAGAGCAAATGCTCAATAGAAATAACACAGTCACTGAAGAAAATTGTGTTGTAGGGGCAAGGGAATGAGTTTTCCCAATGCCAAGATCCGCAATAAGCTCTGAAACCTTCCTCACTAGCTTCCCAAAGGAATGGAGATTCCCTCCTCTGAAAATCAGCTCTGGAAATGGTGTTGAGGTCCTCCACTGCAACACCCTATAATGCAACGTTATAGTTGAGAATAAATAACACTATAGCTGGAGGAGGTGGCTTGGCCTTGAACTTAAATGTGGAGAATTAACTACAGGATACTTGAAGAGGCCTCTCTTGGAATGAGAAGGATTCCTAAGCATGAGATCCTTGTGCTACGCAGCACTGCAACTCAGCTAAATAGTCGAAGATTGCACAAAGTCTGAATAGACCATAAAATCAATAATACCTGACATGAGAAACAATGGTTGCCTTGCCCTCCTTTTAAACAAGTGAAAGCCCTCTCTCCATGGGTCCCACTCTTTAGGGTTTCCTCCACCAAATAGCCCTCTTCCCATTCACACTGCACTGTCTAACAAAGTGTTTTCCTCCTCCTCTCCTAGCGATGTTGACCTTGTCAAACTTGACGTTGTCTTCATGCAAATATCCCTTTTCACACATAGGGGTGTGAAATCCAGTTCTTATGACTACCCCTTTTCACATTTGAGGGATTTTATTCCTGTTTTACTAAGCATGGGATTCCTTACCCATTTATTTAGCCGCTAGGTGATGAAAACAAAATTTTAATATCCATTTAGCTGTGTGCTAAAATGGGAATATTACAGCACCAGACTGTATAAAGTTTTTTTTTTTTTTTGTATTTAAGATCATAATAAAATAATGATAATTCTAAAATGCATGACTTTATTTGTGTTATTTTCTAAACTTTATTATGTTACAAAAATTCATATTGTTCTAGATTTGTTATTTTACAATTATTTGCAAATTTACAAATTTAAATATTTTAATAAAATCATTTCACATTAATACAATTAAAATTTTACAAAAATTTTACATACAATTACAATTACAATTACAATTTTACATTAATTTCACATACAATTTCCATTAGAATTAGAATTAGAATTTTAATTTTACATACAATTACATTAACATAGAATTACATTTACAATTAAAATTACAATTTTACAAATATTTTACATAATATTACAATTAAAACTAAAATTACAATTTTAGAATTTTACATAAAACTAGAATTACAATTTCAATTTTACAATTTGTCATATATACAATTACAATTAAAATTACAATAACAATCATTTCACAATAAATTAAATATTATAATTACAATTAAAATTTTAGATTAAATATTTTACATACATTTACAATTAAAATTACAATTACAAATACAAATACAATTTTACAATTTTACATACAATTAAAATTTCAATTTCAATTACAATCACGACATAATATTTAATAAATATCATGGTCATTTAATATTAAATTAATTAATAAACATCATCACCATCATGATAACCATCGTACAAACATCATATTCGACTAAAAAAAAAATTCAAACATCAAATTAACATTATATATTAACATCATCACAACACAAACATCAAATATACATCCGATGTCAAATAACTAATGCTATCATATATACACATCTATCTGTAAGCTAAACATTAATTGAAAATATCTAACATGACCTAACAATATGCACACCATGATGATCACCAACATGTAAATTAAGTACAATTGCAAGATGAACATAAAATACATGGACCATATATACATATAACTGAGTAATGTTAAAAATATACAATTGGAATATAAATGTCATGGATCAGCTAGTGGTAGTGCAACATCAATAGTAGTACAAGTGGAGGCCTACTCAGTAAATGGTGCAGCCTCGACGATCGATGGTCGAGCCTTCTCATGATCATGACTAGTATTGATCGATAAATCAGCTGGTAGTAGTACAACATCAATATAAGTAGTAGTAGTGGAGGCCTACTCAGTCAATAGTGCAACCTTTATGGTCGATGGTCCAACCTCATCTCCATGATGACTGCTAGATGTTACTACTAGAGCCTCATGCTCATCAGGCATGGTGTGAGGTGAACGATCCAGAGATGATGAGTTGCTGCTTGCGGACTGTCCATCACGTGCTGCGGCTCTACTATGCCTATAACGTGCAACAGTCCTCCTCAGTCGTGTAACAGTTGTCATAGCTCCTACGACATGCCGCATCAGGTTGTACATGTCACGCAGCATGCCTCTCCACATCTGTAATAGCCTATCATCGGTTTGTATGTCTCTGTAATGAGTGGCCCTAATTCCCACCTCAACAATCAATGCATAGAGTTGGTTACCCAACTCCATCCTATATCTAGTATCAGGTTGACTGCGCCTAGCAAAAGGCGGTACTGGTGCACCAACAGGAGCATGTCTCTCTACACCGCCCTCATCCTGATCATGATCCTCGGCATCAGCCATGTCCTGATCGTCATCAGGATCCACACCTGGATCATGTGGTGGTTCCGGCATCTCCTCGCCATCAAAAGAGCTAATGTCTGCAAAATATATACAAGTACACAACAATAATTAGACAATTTCATTACACAGTTTAATAAAAACAAGTTAAAGAACATGTTAGAATAAATATATATATAACAGTAATATTACCTCTATCATCTGGTGGCTCATCATTTCTGAAGAGGATGTTGGCACACCGTCACCAATCTAATCCAACATAAGGACATGGGACCATAATGAAGGGATGTAGCTCATAAACACTGGCTAGTAAGTTGAGTGCATCATGCAATATCCTGGATGGAAACATAGTCTCTCCCCTCTTGGGCATTATCTGCCACCACATGTGCATCCGAGCCTCCAACATCGGCCTATGAGGCTGCCGAACAAAAGTATGCCTCGTCTCTGGAAAACTCTAAAAAAATAAATAAAAAATATTTAAAGAAAAAGGGAAGTTGACCCTCCCTTGTGCATGAGAATGACATCTACCTAAGGTCGTACAAAACTGCTGCAAAAAAATAGGAGATCAGCTGACAAGTCGTGGTTGTTGTACTAAATAATCAACATAGTATAAAAGTGAGAAACTAATGCATTTCCCATAACTGGTGTTGTGCAAAATGGTCGAAATGATAAGTGAGAGACACTACACATCCTATCTACCAAATGCACCTATACGTAACTGACCTCCAGGTACCTGAAACTCCGCAGGAGACAGTACATTTGCTCCAATGTATCTCTAGGAGTAAACTAACTAACTCCCTGCTACACAACCAGCTGGAACCTCTAGGAATGAGGGAAAATCCATCCCTCTCCTTAATAGTTCTGTAATAAAATAAATATCCTCCTTAGTGGGTGTGTACCACTTGATCTGAATGGATTGTATTTGTTACACTATGCAAAGTATCCAAACAGATATGATAATGTGTGCATAAGGTTCTCCTTCATATTGTAGGTTAACAATTAGTTTTGGCTTTGTTTATTATATTTTTGTGTGGGGATTGATTAAGTATTTTAACTGTTTATCATTGTACAATAGTAAAGAACAGAAAATAAACTTCACAAAGCACATTACACAGCAAATTTTTGATGCAGTTCACTCTTCCTGGGCTACATCTGTCGGTCCAGCTCCTAATGGCATGTCCCTGTTTGTATTAATTTGCTCAAAATGTAAGTACAATTGAAAATAAGCCTCAATAGACAAAAATCTTTGTAAAATCAACTTCAAAAGGTATGAATTAATCAGATATGGATATTCATTTACATAAAACAGATAAAGAGAGCCCAATAAATTGCCTTCTCCATGATGGCCCTAATGGCTCCTCGATCTTCCTCGAAGCTAAAAATATTGTAGATGACCTTTGTTCGACCTAAAACCTATGCCAAACTACTCATAATGTTTAAAATACCAAAAATTGACTATTTTTGCACCCAATTTGGTTCAATAATGAGAAATTTGTGGCAAAATCAAATTTTGCCCAATATCCCTAAAAAAACTCCTCCAAAACTGGAGGATCTCTAGTTAATAACACCATTTTGACCAACTCCCCGAAAATGGTGGAATGCGCTCCAACTTCGGCAGAACTGTTTGAGGGTGGCATTTAATTTTGGAGGGGCGGTCACATGTCCCCCTCCGTGGATTAACCACCGGCTTAACCGCGGCTTTAACCATCCACTAAAATCTCGCATTTACTGTTTAACAATTGTTGGCACATGCTACGGTTTTTAAACCATTTGTTTCGGCGGATTTTAGTCTTGGGCTATGGTTCTCAGCCCTGGTCATGCACCAATGGGGCCAGCCCAAACCCTTTTTCCTCTCATTCTAATTTTAAACAACAAATACATCTGCCAACCCGTAAGTGTTAACAACTGTGTTGTAGGCTGGTTGTTCTGGTGTTTGTGCTTGTAGGCGCTAGACCCCTGTTCGAATCTTGCGACTTGTAACAAATTTTTACAGTGCCAACATTCTTTGGCCTGGGGCCACATGGCGGCGTTTAGGCCTGCCATGTGGCAACTCGTGATAGGCCAGAAAAACCTAAAGTCAAACCATTAATGAATGATAAGCTGCCAAATGTCAGAATAGGATATGTTCGAATGGAATATTCCAAGGAATATTTTGAAGAATATTTCTGGAATATTCCTTAGAATATTCTTCTTAAAATTTTTCCAAATTTCAAAAGTCAAACTTGGTCAACTCATTTTTAGAGTTTACTAGGATTTGCAAACCTCAATAACTTTTGCCTACAACCTCGGTCTTGAGAACTGTTAGCGGCACCAGAATCAGAGCGACGAGACCTTTCCGGTTGTTCAAATTGCAACCACTTCTGAGTACTTTAATTTTTGAGAATTTTTTTAACTTGGACATGATCTCCTGATCAGACCTCCACACTAGGAAGCTTTTGGACCCCAAAATCTCTCTAAACTATTGAACCTGAAGATGAGGAGACTGAATCTCCACTCTTCCAATCTTGATCCACTGAAATCTCCCTAATTTCATTAATTGGAGCTTCTCATAAAATGACAAATTTTTCCTTGAATCTGTTGACTGAGTGTTGCTAACTTTGACTTTGTCATGTAGAAAATTTTCTAAACTTGTAGAACAACAACTGAAATTTGCAGTAAACATATTGTTCCTACATTGGTCTATCTTCAAAGGAAACTCAAAATTACATTCACCGTGCATCCTATCCTTATGGCGATTTTTTGTTGAATTAGCCTTGTACTCATGTCGATTTCCGACCAAGTTTCCTCGCCATAGTACCCTGCCATTCTGAAACCAATAATGATCATTGCTGAACTTTGTGCCCTCTCTGCTTGCATGCTTTACCCTCTCTTGGATTTTTGAACCTCCTTGCACTGACACTTTGTTTTCTGCGCCGATCAACACCAAAGGCAATTTCTACAACTTCTTGTCATCTTCTTCCAAAGATGACCTGATTTCAGACAGAAACAACTCATTATTTACATCAAAAAAAACATGAAAGGGATTACATACAAATTATCTTTGTTTAATCATCAATAAAGTCAAATTTTGACTTGCATTGACAAGCCTTTTCATCTGCCATGCATTCACTAAAGAAGAGTCTAGCTTTTTGCGATGTGCTCTCACAATAAACTCCTTGCCATCCTTGAATAAATGGTACTTGTTCTCATGGAGATGAAAAATAGCTTTCCTATCATACAGGTAAGGACTGCCCAACACCACACCTGTAATATCAAGCGGAACAACATCTAATTCAACCATATCAATAAAATGTGTTGTTATGGTGAAGCGCAACATGCACTTCTTTGAAACCTGTAAAATTTCATCCTTACAAATCCAACCAAGAGGATATGGTTTAGGATTTGGAATGGTTTCAAGATTCAACTTCTTGACTAAGTCTTCAGAAATAAAGTTCGCTTGGAATCCACTGTCAAACAATGTGTCAATATTGGTGTGTTTGGAAATGACCCTCACATGAAACTGTTCAATTCTCTTCTCTTCACTTGGAGCTTCTATGTGACAGTTAGAAATACTAAAATTGGGTTTGGTTTCATTATATTTTCCCTTCAAGTTCTTTAGTGCCATAGCTATGATTTTAGTTTCATCTCCTAATTATGATCCTAGATCTTGTTCAACTATTGCAACTGTCTTTCCTTTCTCTTTGGATTTATCTTTGGCTTTAAAACTTTCTGGTTTCATCTTCGGATGAAGTTTCCAACAATGGTCCTCATCATGGCTTGTTTTAGAACAGTGTTTGCAGAAAAATTTTCCCTTCTCTTTCCTAGAATTTGCATTTATCTTTTCTCTCCCTTTGCCTTTAAACTCATTTTCCTCATTCCCATCAAAATATTTTTTACCCCTTTCCTCTAAATGTGTGGCTTGAACAAAAACCTCATCTAAAATTGTAGGGTTAAACATGAGAATGGCATGTCTTAGGTAAGTATGCAAACCTCCTATATACTTGAGTAAAGTATCTTGGCTATGCCAATCAATTCATAGTAAAAGAGCTCTTCTTCTAAATTCTTGGGTATAAACTTGAACATTTTTTCCTTTCAACTGTTTAAAATTTTTCCAATCCATTATGGCTTTCTACATGTGAGCTAATGAATAAAACTGTTGTTTAATTGTAGAAATGAAATATAACCATGATAATATAATCTTACCATATTTTTTGATCTCCTCCCTTGTCTTGGCTTCCCACAAAACAAGTGTTGCACCTTCCATTCTCAATGAAGCTAGTTGAATTTTGGTTTCATGATCATGAAAATTTTGAATTCTGAAATAGACCTCTAATTTCCTAATCCAATTATCTAGCTTTTTTGCATTAACTTCACCATAAAACTTTGGAAATTCAAACTTAACATCAATTTTAAGAAAAGGAATTTTACCCATATTCTTGACTTTGTGAGAATGATGCACTGAAGAGGATGTAGAGGTAGACAATGATGAAGATGAAGATGAGGGTGATGATGGTGACTTTCTACTGTCTCCATTTCCTCCATTACCCTTCTTGGATTTATCCTCATAATTATGGCCTCTTGACAATCCTTCTCCTTCCTTGTGAAGTTTGGACCCTTCTCCTTCAAGCCTTTCAATCCTTTCTTGATAAAGGACTCTCGCCATTTCTATGAAATCAAGGAATGCTTTTCTAAACACCCTTTCTTCCTCTTTGGGATCAAATTATTCGTGGATTTATCTTTCCCTTGAACGAATGCTTATGGCTTCTTCTGCTTCTCTTGGAGGTGAAATTGAGGGTGGAGATAATGGCACTCTTGCCCTCATTGGCCAAGGATTTCTATGAGCTCTCACCAATTGACCTTCTCCTCTATTAAGCTTCAGCCTAGTAAGCATCAAAAATCTTGCAAAGAGTTTAAAAAACCTTGCACAAGAACAATACAGCGAGTAGAAATCTAGCTATGATACCAACCTGATCTAAATGGATTGTATTTGTTATGCTATGCAAAGTATCCAAATAGATATGATAATGTGTGCATAAGGTTCTCTTTCATATTGCAGGTTAACAATTAGTTCTGGCTTTGTTTATTAGATTTATGTGTGAGGATTGATTAAGTATTTTAACTGTTTATCATTGTACAGTAGTAAAGAACAGAAAATAAACTTCACAAAGCACATTACACAGCAATTTGTTGATGCATTTCACCCCTCCTGGGCTACATCTGCTAGTCAAACTCCCAATGGCATGTCCCTGTTTGTATTAATTTTCTCAAAATGTAAGTACAATTGAAAATAAGCCTCAATAGGTGAAAATATCTGTAAAATCAGCTTCAAAAGGTATGAATTAACCAGATATGGCTATTCATTTAGATAAAATAGATAAAGAGATCCCAATACACTACCTTCTCCATGTTGAAAATGTAGCAAGATGATGGAGCTTAGTGAAATGAAGTCGCCTTCACTAAGTGGGCCCGCAGGCAAATTCTGGCGCAAAGTCTATTTTTAGACATATGGAGCATGGTCCAGGGGTTGCAGTATGTTATTCTTGGAGTATTGCTCATGTTGGTAAAAATAGATGGACCTCTATTTTTAGACATTTAGGTCGAAGTCTATTTTTAGACTGCCTATCCTAAAAATAGAAAAGTCAAATATTATTTACCCTTAATAATATTTGGACTCTAAACTTCAGTTTACTCTCTTGGAGCACTTCAGTTCGAGCTACAGAAGTGGCTCATGCATCTGACAGAGGAATTACGCTATTCCTAGAGGTTTGGTGAGCTCATGCATGGTTGACTTCAGTTAGGACTTCAGTGGCAGAAGTTTGGTGGAGTTGATGAGACAGTTGGTGGAGTTGTGTTCGGTTTAACTTAGTTGAACTAGTTGAGATTAGTTTAACTAGCTAATCAACTAGTAATGAGTGGAGTGAATTAAATATTATTTAATTCATTAATTAGTAACTCATTATTCAACTCAAGAACACATCGGTTCACTACGGTGCATGAACGATTCGGTGGAGACCCAGTGAAAGAGGGAGATGAAAGTGGAGTTAGCTTCAGGAGTGGCAGCATCGGTTGTGCGTATGGAATTTGCACTACACTTGGAGGAATTTCCCATGATGATTGCACTGTAAAGAAAAGGAGATTCGAACCTTGGATCTCTATATAGACAGGCCTGGATTGCGCAATAGAGGCAAGGCAATTGGCGGTGAGTTTTGAACCAGTAACTTGTTCAAAACTGAGCTAGATTGTGTGTAACTTCATGAGACAGTACTGAGTACTTGTGAGGAGTATTGTATTGAGTTTGTTACATGATTTCTCATTATAATATACAAAATAGGCATCGGGTTTTAACATAACCTTTCCCCATACACTCTTGTGTTAATGTGTATGATGATTTGATGTGCTATCGCTTGTTTTATTTCCGCATGTGTGATGATCGAGTGGGAAGAGATTATGTGTTGCATATGAATTCAGATGATATGTGGTCGGGATAGTCTCGGTGGATAATTAATCATTATTCATAAACTTATACATGGTAGAGCCTTAGACGAGAGATTGATCATCCCGCAGAGTGATTACAAACTTATTTCGGTAGGCAGTCTGCATGCGGGCAGGTAGCCTCTGGATCCATCCTTTCTATGAAAGGTGATATATCCAGTAAATGCCCCTACAGTCGATCTCTGTGCTAGAAATAATTTTTTCTAACAGATCCAGAAGTAGTTGAGTTTTGAGCTTGGAATTCGAATTTTGCAGCAGTTTGTTTTCTTGGTGCTGGAGTTGAAATGTCTTTCAACGGTTTGCAACTGGAATATGCCCTTGAGGGAAGTTAGAATTATGTTGCATGGAAGGATCACATGGAAGCGTATCAGAGATAATGGAGTGAAGGATTTCGTAGATTCGTGGATACGGATGTACAAAGGCCCAGCGATCCTCTGAAGTCGGGGAAGCATGGCAAAGAGATGGTGAAATGTCGAAGGATCCTATTGGAGGGTGTCAAGGATCATATTGTATCCTGGCCTCATGGAAAGGCTTCTACATATTTAATGTGGAAAGCTTTGAAGGATCTATTCCAGAGTAAGAGTGACCAAAGGAAGCTGGCACTCAAAGATAAGCTCGGGAACATCAAGATGGAGAAAGGCGAAATTATCGCCAAATACCTCACGAAGTTCACTCAGTGCAGAGATGAGCTGGGAAGTGTGGGGGTGACTGTCGATGAAGAGGACATGGTCGAACTGGCTCTCCTTGGTCTTCCAAAGGCTTGGCACTCATATCAAGATAGTGTCAATGGTCGGGAGAAGCTACCGGGATGGGAGCGCCTTTGGGCGAATCTCATGCAGGAGGAGATAATGAGGACTACTCGAGATGGATCTTCATCAAAGGGAGATGATGAAGAAAACTTCGCTTTGGTGGCCAAAGAAAAGAAGGGGAAGGGTAAGAAAACCTCTCATTCTGGTGCAAAGGGCAAGAAGCAGGATATGGCGAAAGTGAAGTGTTTTCACTGCCATGATCACGGACATTATGCTACCAATTGTCCAAAAGAAGAAGAAAACAAGCAAGCGGGGAAGATCTGCAGATGGAGAGGCTTTGGCTTCACGGTTCGAGCTGAATTTTCCGCGATTACATGCTTGGTTTCAAGTGTGATGGGATCGGTGTGGTTCTTGGACGGCGGTGCGTCATTTCATATGACGGGAGATCGGGATTTGTTCTCAGATCTGGAGGACAAAGATCTGGGTGTGCACATCGAGATGGGCGATGATGGTAGATACAGTGCGACTGGTATCGATACCATATCCTTTCAGAGGGAGCCTGGTAAACCCTTTGTGTTGAAGGATGTCATGCATGTACCTGGATTGAAAAATAACTTGATCTCTGTGGCGATGTTGGAAGATAAGGGGTATGATGTGGTCTTCAGCGAAGGAAAAACCTTCCTGCGTAGTAAGACTACTGGAGAGACCCGAAAGATAGGGGTTCAAACCAAGAACCTTTATCAGTTGCAAGTAGATGGCTGTGCAGCAATGGCATGCAAGGCGGGAGAAGTGGTGAGCCGGGATGATGAGAGCGAGCGTAGACAGGAGATTGGGCCACCTTCACCATGGAGCTTTGAAGATCCTGCAGTAGATTTCTACTGGGCTTCCTAAGGGCACTCTTGCATAGTTAGATCAGTGCAAGGGGTGTACCTTGGGGAAGTATGTGAAAGCCACCTTTCACGAGAAGGATAGTTGCACCACAACGATCCTTGAGAGAGTTCACACAGGCATGTGTGGTCCTTTCTCAGTTGCTTCGACAGCAAGGCACAGGTATTATGTGATCTTTGTTGATGATTTTTCTCGAAAGTGTTGGATCTTCTTCATGCAGAAGAAGAGCAATACATTCGTGAAGTTCTATGAGTTTAAAGCACTGGTCGAGAAGGAGTTGGGGAAGAAGGTGATTTCTCTAAGGAGTGATAACGGTGGTGAATCCATTTCGGCTGAATGCAAGGAGTTCTGCAGCGCAAAAGGGATTCAGAGAGAGCTCATCGCACCCCATAACCCATAGCAGAACGGGGTGGTTGAGTGGAAGAACAGAATGATCATGGGTGCTGCACGAGCGATGTTGCATGATCAGGGCCTACCCCTTCACTTGTGGGCTGAGGCATGCAATACAACAGTGTATGTGCAGAACCGTTGTCCTCACAAGGTTCTTGGCATGAGTACACGGAGGAGGGCTTATTCGGCAGAGCTGATATTTCCCATTTGCGGATTTTTGGTTCCTCTTTTGTCTACATGCATGTGATGAAGGATGCGAGAGGAAGTTGGATCCAACCGAGGTTGGGATATTTTTGGGGTACACTGATATGCCCCACAACTATCGTGTGTATTTTCCAGACAGTCGCAAGACTGTTGTGCGACAGGATATCAAATTTCAGGAGGAGAAAGCCATGCGGTGTTCGCTTGAGAGGGAGCCACACTTGCATGCAGATGAGGAGCTATTAGTTCCTAAGGATGAGCTTCAGGATGTGGATCAGCCACAAGAGGAAGTTCATGGAGTGGAAGAGACCACTCATGCAGTGCCAACCATTAGAGGGCGCAAGCGCACTACAGAAGCTGAGCGACTGGCTCAAGATGCAGAGAAGGTTGTAGGACCACCTACAGCACAGTGCAGACAGAGGCAGTCACCGGATCGGTACACTGGATACATGGCTCCTGTGATTCAATGTGTCGTGACGGAGCCATCCTCTTTTGAGGAAGCTGTGGAGGAACCCGCATGGGTTGATGCCATGATCGAAGAATATGATTCGATCGTCAGGAACAGTGCATGGGAGATTGTCCCAAGACCGGTTGGGAAATCAGTAGTGGGTTCGCGATGGATCTACAAAGTGAAGCAGGCGGCTGACGGGAGTGTGGAGAAGTACAAGGCGAGATTTTTCGCCCGTGGCTTCTCACAGATCGAGGGGATCGATTATGAGGAGACCTTTGCACCTGTCGCAAGGTACTCTTCCATACGGATTATTCCTTGCTCTCTCGGCGCGGAATGCAGGGTGGCACATCCATCGGATGGATGTGAAAGTTGTATGGATGTGAAAGTTGCGTTCCTCGAGCTCCTCGATAGGTCATTGAGGCGAGGAGGTGTACATAAGAGCAGCCTGAAGGTAAATGTTTCGAGATCTCAGTGAGTTGCAAGTGTCTTGGGCTCAAGGAAGCCTTGTACGAATCGAAAAGCACCTCGTCCTTGACTCGGATAGTGACTACTTCCATAGGGCCGGATTCTCCAAGAGTGAGGCGGATCTAACTGTGCCGGTTGTGGTGGAGGGGAAGTTGTTGATCATCGTCTTGTGTAGATGATTTTATTTTGACAGGTGATGAGTTGTTGATACTCTCATGTAAGGAGGATCTTGCAAAAGAGTTTGAGATGAAGGACTTGGGCCTCCTTCATTATTTCCTGGGATTGGAAATTTGGCAGCGCAGTGGTGGACTGTTTGTTTCTCAGGGTAAGTATGCCCGGGAGATACTGGAGAAGTTCAACATGCATGGCTGCAAGCCTGTTGATACTCCTCTTCCCGGTGGTTGGAGGAAGGAGGATGCTACTTCGGCGGAGGTAGTGGATGCCACTGTCTATCGACAGTTGGTGGGGTCGCTTATGTATCTGGTCAATACACGACCCGATATATGCTATGCTGTTAACCAGCTTTCGCAAGCTATGGTTAAGCCTACCAAGCTATTTTGGAAGGCAGGCAAGCATGTATTGTGCTATATTAGAGGCACATCAGGATATGGTCTATGGTACGGACAGGAGGATGGAGTGAAGCTTTCTGGCTTCACTGATGCAGATTGGGCAGGGAGCCCAACGGACCAGAAGAGCACTTCTGGAGGAGTTTTCAGCATTGGGTCTACAGCAGTTTCCTGGTACAGCAGGAAGCAGAGATTCGTGGAACTCAGTTTAGCAGAGGCTGAGTACATGGCAGCTAGCTTGGCTGCATGCGAGGCTATTTGGATGAGGAAGATCCTCGTTGGATTGTTTAGGTTGCATTTGGAGCCTACAGTGATCTACTGTGATAACCATAGTTGCATTAAACTCTCAGCTAATCCAGTATTTCATGATAGATCCAAACACATCGACATCAGGTACCATCATATCAGAGATTGTGTTAAGCGGAGAATCATGATGCTTTCATATGTTCCCACGGAGGATCAGGATGCTGACATCCTGATGAAGGCGCTCACCAGGAGCAAGTTTGAATTCCACAGAGGCAGGATAGGGGTTGCAGAAAATCCATATCTTACTGAGAGGGAGTGTTGAAAATGCAGCAAGATGATGGAGCTTAGTGAAATGAAGTCACCTTCACTAAGTGGGCTCGCAGGCAAATTCTGGCGCAAAGTCTATTTTTAGACTATGTCTATTTTTAGACATATGGAGCATGGTCTAGGGGTTGCAGTATGTTATTCTTGGAGTATTGGTCATGTTGGTAAAAATATATGGACCTCTATTTTTAGACATATAGGTCGAAGTCTATTTTTAGACTGCCTATCCTAAAAATAGAAAAGTCAAATATTATTTACCCTTAATAATATTTGGACTCTAAATTTCAGTTTACTCTCTTGGAGCACTTCAGTTCGAGCTACAGAAGTGGATCATGCATCTGACAGAGGAATTATGCTATTCCTAGGGGTTTGGTGAGCTCATGCATGGTTGACTTCGGTTAGGACTTCAGTGGCAGAAGTTTGGTGGAGTTGATGAGACAGTTGGTGGAGTTGTGTTCGGTTTAACTTAGTTGAACTAGTTGAGATTAGTTTAACTAGTTAATCAACTAGTAATGAGTGGAGTGAATTAAATATTATTTAATTCATTAATTAGTAACTCATTATTCAACTCAAGAACACATCAGTTCACTACAGTGCATGATCAGTTCAGTGGAGACCGGTGAAAGAGGTAGATGAAAGGGTGGAGTTAGCTATCAGTGGCGACATCAGTTGTGCATGAGATTTGCACCACACTTGGAGGAATTGCCCATGATGATTGCGCTGTCAAGCCAAGGAGATTCGAACCTTGGATCTCTATTTAGACAAGCCATGATTGCGCAATAGAGGCAGGGCAATTAGTGGTGAGTTTTGAACCAGTAACCTGTTCAAAACCAAGCTAGTTTGTGAGTAACTTTATGAGAAAGTACTGAGTACTTGTGAGGAGTATTGTACTGAGTTTGTTACATGATTTCTCCATTATAATATACACAATAGCTGCGGGGTTTTCAGCTATAAGCTTTCCCCATACATACTGTGTTAATGTGTATAATGATTTGATGTGCTATCGCTTGTTTTATTTCCGCATGTGTGATGATCTGAGTGGAAGAGATTATGTGTTGCATATGAATTCGAATTGATATGTGATCAGGATAGTCTCGGTGGATAATTAATCATCATTCAGCAAATTTCTACACTCCATGATGGCACTAATGTCTCCTTGATCTTCCTCGAAGCTAAAACTACTGTGTATGACCTACGTTTGACCTAAACCCTATGCAAAACTTCTCAAAGTTTCGAAAATACCCAAAATTGACTATTTTTTCACCCAATGTGGTTCAATAATGAGGAAGTTATGGCAAAAATAAATTTTGCCCAATATCCCTAAAAAACCTCCTCCAAAACTGGAGGAACTCCAGTTAACAGCGCCATTTTGGCCAGCTCCCTGAAAATGGTGGAATGTGCTCCAACTTCAGCGGAATTATTTGAGGGTGGCATTTAATGTTGGAGGGGTGGTCACATGTCCCCCTCCACGGATTAACCGTCGGCTTAACCGCGACTTTAACCATCCACTAAACTCTCGCATTTACTATTTAACAATTGTTGGCACATGCTATGGTTTTTAAACCGTTTGTTTTAGTTGATTTTAATCTTGGGCTATAGTTCTTAGCCCTAGTCACGCACCAACGGGGCTAGCCCGAACCCTTTTTCCTCTCATTCCAAGTTTAAATGACAAATACATATGCCAACCCGTAAGCGTTAACAACTGTGGTGTAGGTGGGTTGGCCTAGCCTTTGTGCTTGCAGGCGCTAGACCTCGGTTCGAATCTTGTGACTTGTAATGAATTTTTACAGTGCCAACATTCTCCGGCCCGAGACCACGTGGTAGCCTCCAAGCCTGCCACATGGCGGCCTCCAGGCTTGCCACGTGGCAGCCCGTGATAGGCTAGAAAAACCCATAGTCAAGCAATTAACGAATGATAAGCTTCCAAATGTCAGAATAGGATACATTTGAATGGAATATTCTGAGGAATATTGTTCCTTAGAATATTTTATTTTTATTTTTCAAAATTTTAAAAAGTCAAACTTGTTCAACTCATTTTTGGAGTTCACTGGGCTTTTCAAACCTCAATAACTTCTGCATACAACCTTGGTTTTGAGAACCATTTGTGGCACCAGAATCACAGCGACGAGGCCTTTCGAGTCGTTCAGAATGCAACCACTTCTGAGAACTTTAATTTTTGAGTATTTTTTTAACTTGGACATGATCTCTTGATCACCACTGGTCAGGACCAGCCTGGAAATCTTGTCGGTGGGCATTGCACCTACAGACAAGATGTCTAAAAAACACACTATGGGCTTTTAGGGAAGTAGCCTCCTCATAGAACTTGAGGAGGCCTACCTGCCTTAGGATCCCCTGGGTATCTATTGTAATAGGGTGAGGGTATGCATCTCTCTCCCTCTCTTGTGCCTCCCACTACTGAATAGTGTCATACTGCTCCGCTTGTTGTTGTTGTTGTTCTCCTATTCTCTCTGAATCATTGACATATTAAATAAAAAGAATTTAATAAATCAGACATGTATTTAGGAATATACATATAAATGTATATTCCTAAATACATCACAATTGACATGCATGCAGCTATTAATAGCGAATCATAATCTATCTGATAAATCACTACTTGTGAATTAAATCTAATTTAATTCCCTTGACCTCTCACTAGCTTATCACTCATTTAGAACTAGTTAAACTGATTTTAACTCAATTAATTTGAGTTAAATAATTACACATGCACTAAACTAATGCATTAACTATAGCTGGACCCTGAAAATAATAGAATCACTCTACATGTCTCACCATTGACCCTCAACTCGAAATTCTTGAGCTAACTAAGTTTATCTCACTTAGTTAACTGATATAATTTGTTATCAAAAGAAAATACAATTTTCTTTCAATTTAATTAAAGGATAATTACATTAAAAGCCTCATATAGTAGCCATTTCTATTCAATTTATCTTTGGGGGTTTTTGGGCTCTATGTTTTGAAAACGATGGTTTTTCCCATGATATTGTTAACTCTGACGCACGAAACCCTAGAAAGATCAAATTTATTAAGATACAAATTTATTTTAAAGTAAATACAAATTTCTTTTCAAGTAAAAATAAATTTGATCCCTCTCCGCACTACTTTAATAGTTTATAAAATAATTTTTAATACCTTGATGTGCCTTGATGTCTATGCATATGCAATAGCTTAATTTTAAGATCTATTATTTTACTAACCATACTATTAATAAGCTTATTATTATTAAAACTGTAAAAATTAAAATTTCCTATCTATTATTAAAAATATCTTGTTAGTCATATTATTAATATACTTATTATTAATGTTTACAAATATAGAATTGTGTCTTTCTAGTGAGAAATCTTCCCGAAACTCTAAAAGTCTTATATACACCACTCTTTTGTTTAAAACATGTTCATTAGTGTTTGATTTTTTTTTCTAATAATATATAAGTTAATAATAAAATCAAATAAAATATTAAAATTGAAAATTAGAATTAATTTACTCGTTTGTTTATTGCATATTCATTAGTGTTTGATTTTTTTATTTTTTTTTTAAATAATAATATGTAAGTTAGTAATATAATCAAATAAAATATTAAAATTGAAAATTAGAATTCTGTAAATTAATGGACATCAAGCTATCCACTATATTCCTTAATGTAAGATTTAAAATTAACAAATATAAAATGTATTTTCTAATAAATGTTTATTGTTAGTCCATTTTCCAAATAATTATGGCTAGAGTTATATACGGCTTATTTCTAACTCTATGACTTATTTATTACACATTTACCGGTTTTTGAAGTATCCTTTCACTTTTTGTGTAATATAAATTTGATTTAGAATTCACGATAATTAACAATTTGGTTTTTTTTTTTTTTTTTTTGTCAATTTGGTAGTATTTTAGTATTTGCTATTTATCACTATAAAGCGGGTTACAATAGATAGTGAGTTGGTGATCTCAACTTGCCTGGAGGAAACCAGGTCTGTTGGCCACCTAAATGCATTAAAAGCCAGCAAAAATTGGAAATGTTTCATTCTTCTACTTGCCACATTAGCTAATTCACTATTTAAAACATTTACAAAGTAGGAACTTAAAACTAAAGCACTGTCAAAAAAGAAATTATTCATATAAAAACATCAGATTGAACTGGAATACTATCCATATGATGCCTCAATTGGTGCTGGGTCCTTCGCCGTCGAACCTAGCATGTCTGCTTTCTACAGTTGTTGAATCTACTTTTCAATTAGTCCAATACGGTATTCAATTCTCCCAATACGGTCCTTCACTTGATACTGAGTCACCTTGATATGTTGGATTTGAATATCAATATCCTAAAGCAATTCCAACATTTTTAGTTCTTAAGTCTCGCTTCGCAGATAAAGACTTTGGATAGCCTTAGCCAAAAGACACTTCTTGA
This sequence comes from Pinus albicaulis, assembly GCA_034641835.2. NCBI lineage: Eukaryota > Viridiplantae > Streptophyta > Pinopsida > Pinales > Pinaceae > Pinus > Pinus albicaulis. The sequence continues at coordinate 403,287,554 of CM076578.1, read as the reverse complement.
CCTAGTATGTATGGACTGTTTGATTGAACAGTGAAAGATGACCTCTAGTATTACAAGGATCAGTGATAAAGTCCAGAATTTCCACTTCTGCTTCATTGTCCTCCTCATTGATTTGAATTTCTCTTTCCCAACCATGAATTACCTTCCTGATTTGAGACGGATTTCCAAGAGAGTATACTATCGAGAGATTCACTAAAACCTCTTGCTTTGTCTTCCTACGTGTCTTTCTGGTTTCAGCTTCAGGTTTTATCATATTCTGTTTCCCTTTTTATTTAATTTGAGCCACTCTCTGGCCCGACTGCCTCTTAACCACTGTTCTTGCCTGTGTAATTTTTTGAATTAACTCTGTATTAACAATATAAGATCCAGTATAATGGAAGATAAAAGGTATAATAGTTAATCTTCCTATATTCTGACCAACAACATCTTGTCGATGCTCATGTTGCTCCTCTTGACTAAACATATTCCGAAGTTCGAAAATATTACCACCCCAGAATTTAACATGGATATAAAGACATACCCATTAATAGCCTAGAACCAAGACTATAAAAAAGCGACAGTGAAAACCAGAACCGAGACTATAAGTAAGGCAAAGTTTTAGTTTAAAACCATGATGGAAAAGCATTATATAACCCAAATAGATTAGCATCATAACACCCTGCCTCCTAGTGTTAAAGGAATACAGAAAAAAGGCAAGACCAGAAAGCATGTAAATGGCCAATTTGAAGCATAATACCCTGCCTATTGCTAAAAGGATCGACATAAAATGCATTACAGAAAATCATATTCCCCAACTCAGAAGGCCGCATAAAAGATTGGTTCTCCTTTCTCCCACTTTTACATCCCAAATATAACTAACAGAAACCTACTGAACCGACTTGACAACTCATTAACATACAGTAATATCACTTCACAAGAAATAAAGAAAATTAATTAACCTTCCCAGCATTACAAGGATCACGAAAGCAAGGCTCAATAGCCTCCAGTGGTATTGGCACAGAGCAACTGTTTAAAAGTAAAGCTATACATGAAAATACTGCACTATCTTGATACATATCATTATTGACGACAAATGACATGATGTTGATATGAAGAAGAACATACCTCAGCACCAGAGAAAAATTCCTGTGAATTATGGAAGCTTTAGTCTCCACCCCCTACAATTCATTGTTTTTATCAGAGTGGAAAATTGTTTGGTAGGCCGAACTATGTCTCTTGAATCTAGCCATGGAATGCCTTTTACCCCAAGCTTTTGACAGCACAGGCTATCTTCCTAATTTCATAATCATCCCCATATCCTCTACATGCCTCCATATTCGTTTTATAGGCAGCTTAACTATCATAGTTAATGTGCATGGTACGATGCCACCACTTGTCTTATGGTGTGGCTGGTGGCATCGATCTTGGAACACCCCGATCGGGAAATAATTAACAATTTTTTTTATAGTATATAGATTTTTATTTATTTTAAATTTAATTTAAAGTTAATAATTTGCTTTTATAATATGTAGATTTTTATCTATTTTTCATAAAGAAATAAATTTGAAATTTTGTTTTTAATAACGGATTTTATTTTTATAAATAAGTTAATAATATAGCTAATAAGATAATAAAATTTAAAATTAGAATTAGAATAAGAATAGTGTAAATAAATAAACATCAATTTACTCAACATATTTTTAGTCCCTGCCGCCTGCGGCATGGCAGGGACTATAGTAATCGATTAGTTGGTTTGGTATTAGTCATGGCACGGTAATCAAAACTTGAAGCCGAAGGTTTTAACCAAAATATTCCGATAAACTTATTCTCCAGCATATTGCACCTTATCAAATGTTTACAAATTTTCACATTGCTTTTTGTTAGCCAATTAGCAAGTTTTTCATCTTATTTGGACTCTTCTCGAGGCAGAGAGGCACAATAGCTATGGTAAAAGACATTATGTGATACCAATTTTTTCAAAATCAACTAATGCTAACATTATCGAGTTAACATTAATTGTTTGTTTGCTTTTAAAAACATTATTGGTACTATGACCAAGGCTTCCAAGGAGATATTGTGACCAAGGCTTCTGAGATCTCCTAAGCCCATTGTTACAAGTGGATGCCCAGTGTCCTGCTCATTGCTACAAGTGGCTGCGAAGTGTCAAGTGGCTGCCCAGTGTCTTGCTCATTGCTACAAGTGGCTGCCCAGTTTCCCAAAAGTGGTTGCGTTTCGTTCTATTTTTCTCTTCAATTTTAGCTGCGCCTTGTTCTCTTCACCGACCCTCTTTCTTTTGTTTACTTTGTTCTTTCCAGTAATTAAGTACTTTGATCGATCGACCATATTTTATGTCTGAGCAGCACTAGCTCAGACAACAGTTTCATTAGCAGCATAACCACTTTATCTTGTTTACAGAACTGCACCGCACTGTGTCAGATAACAGAATCTCCATCAAAGCCTTCAAGCTATTGCAGTAGAAGCCCTCAAAATCCCTGAAGCCCGCAAAACCCTCCGGGAATGGAGGTGAAGAGAACAATTGTTGAATCGCTGTTGAATCAGCTGATATCCTCTCATCATCGAAAAAAGCCCAGAAAGAAGCCGTCTGCGAGCTCTGGCTGTTGGGCACTGCCTCACGGTCGTGAGGACCCTTCCTGTGCCAGGATAACTGCCATATTGGATAAATATTTATAACACAACGAATGGAAGGTATGGATGAACTCAGTATTATTCAGTTTTGAATTCTGAATATAATGCACGACTGATTATATTTATCAATGGTTTTTTATTTATTTAAGTGAGACTGGTATGAAAAATTTTAATTCGAAGTTCTAACAGAAAATTAATCATATTGTGCTTAATTATGTTACCCATAGAATTGCGATCATATCGTCTTCATGGAGTTTATCTTCTCCTTGGAGTGAAAGGAAGACGTCCAAAAAGTCTGAATCGGCCGTGTTGCTATTCTCCCAGTGCTCCTCGATGATGTCCTTCACAAAAGATCTGACACGGGGAACAAGCCGAGTGCAGTGGCTGTGGATTCTGAGAGGGTCAAGAACTCTCAGCCATGGAAAATGGTCAGCCCAGTTGAATGCTCCATGTAGTTCGAATCCCTCATTCACCATCTCGCGACATTCTTCTCAGTCTCGGCATCCACCGACCGTCGACCAAAGACAATTCCCGTTATATTATTGAGAGCCGCTTTCTGGAGATGTCGACAGAGGGGGACAGCACCACCATAAATACTAGACTCATGCCAGATGTTGGAAAGCATTGTCGTGCAGTCTGCCTGATGGCCGGCTTCGTTCGCCTCAATCCGCCACGGAGATGCGTAGCAGAAATTCTCCGCAGCATCGCCCTACCGAACATCAATTGTTGAGCGGATTGTTTGAGCCAACATCAACTAGTTTTATGTTAAACTTGTGTCTTGGCCAGCAATTGATGGTTTATCACTGATTGACTTGATAGCTTCAACGAGCGACTGTTTTGTGCTGTGAGCGACTGTTGTGTACTGCTTTTTTAGCATACTATTGCTAAGATTACAAACATTGAAGAACTATACAGGCTTCTTTGCACACCAAACTAAGCCCTAGAGCATTCAATCCTTGTTGAAGAAAACTTATTCTACAAGTTCTTGTCATTGTCACATTGTTTATGATTCAGAACAGAAACAATGTTATCCATTGAATGAGTTGATCCAGAAGCTCATTCAATACCAATTATCGATCTAAAAAATACCAAATATCGATCTAAAAAATTAACCGATATGCATAGTCTATAGATAAATCTGCGTATTTCTCTGCTGAATTGACACTTAATCGAGAGATAAATCTGGGAATAACGCTTGGCATCAATCACTTTGTAGGTTTAAAAAGCCTGGAAACAACACTTGTAATACATAACTAACACATGTAATACGTGCGTCCTGGTTCTCCATGCTTAGTGTTACAAAACAATTAATGAACAATTTAATGAACAATTTTGTATAATTTGTTTTAATTAAACATTAGATAAATTTTCGGGCCTACATTAATTTAATAATCGATTGTCACCTTACTTGCAGATCTGGCCAAGTGCAGAGAAGAGGACAAAGGAGCTAAGGTGCATTTGATTTTCTAGGAAATTGTCACCTTACTTGCAGATCTGGCCAAGTGCAGAGAAGAGGACAAAGGAGCTAAGGTGCATTTGATTTTCTAGGAAATCTCATATTTGTGCACTCTCAGATCAATTATCAAAGAATCAATGTCTGTTTGACCTACACTTGTATCTGATGTACAACTTTACAGGTTCTTATATTTAGTCAATTTACCCAAACTATAGCTTGGCTTAAGAATGAGTTTAAAAAGAAAGACATCAATTATAGATTTATTAACAGAGACATGCCTATGAAGAAGCGTGCACAAGCAATTGAAGCATTTCATGAGGTTAACTAATTTTGCTAACAAACATAGTTTTTAACACTGAATTGGAAAATATAAAGATGTATTAAATTCTCCAATGAAGATACTTATCTATCACTACAAAGAACCCAATGTAGATTTTACAGACTAACTACTAAAATGTTTTTGACGTTCAACATTAGTCATTCATATTGGAAAATAAGGTCCTGGCTATCTGATGAATTGTTAAAGAGGTCCCAATTGGAGTTCTGTTTGTTGTAGGATCCACCAACTACTGTTTTCCTTCTATCAATCAGGATAGGGGCCGTTGGATTGACCCTGACAGCTGCATCCCATGTATATATGGTAATGAATTCTTCTATTTTCTGAAATGGTCACACATAACAAAATATTATGTGCTTTCAATTGATGATGATACAAAAATTTCTCGACTAGATTGACTAATAATCTTGCTTGAAATGGCATGCATATGGCCCTTGTAATGTAAAATATATGCTTCAGTTGGAACCTTTCCACAAAACCACCTGGCGTTTCACATATAGCTTATTATAAGCCCCTATGGATATCTTATTTTATTTTATTTTTTGCATTATTTTTATAAAACGACCTGGCGTTTCACATATATCTTATTATAAGCCCCTACGGATATTTTCTTTTTCTTTTTTACATTATTTTTAATGTTTCTAGTTTCAGGATAATAACGTCCACTGCCTCTTGGCAGGGACTTGCTGCTCCGCAGGTATTCTTGTTTAATCTATTATTTGATGTCAAATACAAAAAAGTATTAAACATAGTGTTAACCATGACTAAATTTTTCATCCAAAGTTCAAAATTTAAATTGACTAAATCATCGTCCCATTAAGTTACAAGATCTATAGAGATCTCATTTTAAAAGGAATGGAATCACATTTCCTTAGTGTAGGCTGGATGGTATTAATATTAATGTTCAAGTCAAGTAGACAAGCTTATGTAGATCTCATTTTAAAAGGAATGGAATCACATTTCCTTAGTGTAGGATGGATGGTATTAATATTAATGTTTAAGTCAAGTAGACAAGCTTATTTTTCTTTAGTGCATTTTCTTTTATGTTGGTCTTTGGAATTTTATTTTACTGTCATGTTTTTTTTTTGTCTGTTATGTTTTCCTTTCCCTCTAATATTTAGGTTTAGTATTTGAATTAATAACTTATAACCTAGGGGCATATATGAAGAGTTTTTTCTTTATGATGTTTTAATGGTTTTTTAGGAAGAGTACTTTTCTTAAATAATGGTGATGAATATAGTAGGCTTTTTTAAATACTACATGATTAAATACATAAATAGAATATCTAATGTCATAGATTGTGGAATTATAAGATTTTAATATTTTAAATTAATTTAGTTTACATATTTATAAACTTAAAATATCTGTAAGGTAATTTAGTTTTATTGTTAAAATTTAAAAGAAATAATGTTAGTTTAAAAAAGTATTAAGAATGAAATATATATAGATCAGAATGATAATATTAAAATACATTAGAAATAAAGGAAAAGAAAAGATTTTAAAAGAAGAAATAAAAAGAAAATTTCATTAGGCATATATCAGTAGGTAACATATTTGTAATGATAATGAAGCTTGAAAAGAAAGAGGTCTTCTTTTTGCTTAAGAAAGACATTTCTAACATTTAAAGTTATAAAGAAAAGTGTAATGAGCCGTCAAAGAAAAGTGTAAGTTGGCGCAAAGGCAAATTCTTATTGCTTTTCTTAGATCAAGGGGCTTACATCAAATTCAACAAAAATAGACTTTGCGCCAAAATTTGCCTGAGGGCCCACTTAGTGAAGGCGACTTCATTTCACTAAGCTCCATCATCTTGCTGCATTTTCAACACTCCCTCTCAACAAGATATGGATTATCTGCAACCCCTATCCTGCCTCTGTGGAATTCGAACTTGCTCCTGGTGAGCGCCTTCGTCAAGATGTCAGCATCCTGATCCTCCGTGGGAACATATGAAAGTAACATGATTCTCCGCTGAACACAATATCTGATATGATGGTACCTGATGTCGATGTGTTTGGATATATCATGAAATACTGGATTAGCCGAGAGTTTAATGCAACTCTGGTTATCACAATAAATCACTGTAGGCTCCAAATGCAACCCGAACAATCCAACGAGGATCTTCCTCATCCAAATAGCCTCGCATGCAGCCAAGCTAGCTACCATGTACTCGGCCTTTGCTGAACTGAGTGCCACGGATCTCTGCTTCCTGCTGTACCAGGAAACTGCTATCGACCCAATGCTGAAAACTCCTCCAGATGTGCTCTTCTGGTCTGTTGGGCTCCCTGCCCAATCTGCATCAGTGAAGCCAAAAAGCTTCGCTCCATCCTCTTGTCTGTACCATAGACCATATCCTGATGTGCCACTAATATAACGCAATACATGCTTGCCTGCCTTCCAAACGAGCTTGGTAGGCTTAACCATAGCTTGCGAAAGCTGGTTAACAACATATCATATATCGGGTCGTGTACTGACCAGATACATAAGCGACCCCACAAACTGTCGATAGACAGTGGCATCCACTACCTCCGCTGAAGTAGCATCCTCCTTCCTCCAACCACCAGGAAGAGGAGTATCAACAGGCTTGCAGCCATGCATGTTGAACCTCTCCAGAATCTCCCGGGCATACTTTCCCTGAGAAACAAACAGTCCTCCACTGCGCTGCCAAATCTCCAATCCCAGGAAATAATGAAGGAGGCCCAAGTCCTTCATCTCGAACTCTCTAGCAAGGTCCTCCTTGCATGAAAGTATCAACAGCTCATCACCCGTCAAAATCAGATCATCTACATACAGTACGATGATCAACAGCTTCCCCTCCACCACAATCTGGTACAGGTTAGGATCTGCCTCACTCTTGGAAAATCCAAGCCCATTGAAATAGCTATCTATGCGAGTGTACCAAGCACGAGGTGCTTGCTTCAGCCTGTACAGTGCTCTCTTGAGTCGGCACACATGCGACTCACTGCTGAAGATATCGAAACCTTCAGGCTGCTCTATGTACACCTCCTCCTCAATGACTCCGTTGAGGAATGCAGTCTTCACATCCATCTGATGGATGTGCCACCCCATCTGTCTTTGAGAAAACACGAGTCCGTCTGGTAACGGGCCCGCCGAAGGCAATTAAGGTCTCCTCATCGTCCTCGATGCGAGAAAAGCCACAAACGGCGAAAAATGTCATTGCCCTTCTCCCTCCGTCCATAGCCTTCTTCACTTTGTGGTTACATCTCGAACCTACCATGATTTCCCTCGGTCTTGGGACAATCTCCCATGCACTGTTTCTGACGATCGAATCATATTCTTCGATCATGGCATCTACCCATGCAGGTTCCTCCACAGCTTCCTCAAAGGAGGATGGCTCCGTCACAACACATTGACTCACAAGAGCCATGTATCCAGTGTACCGATCCGGTGACTGCCTCTGTCTGCGCTGTGCTGTAGGTGGTCCTACAACCTTCTCTGCATCTCGAGCCAGTCGCTCAGCTTCTATAGTGCGCTTGCGCCCTCTGATGGTTGGCGCTGCATGGGTGGTTTCTTCCACCTCCTGAACTTCCTCTTGTGGCTGATCCACATCCGGAAGCTCCTCCTTAGGAACTAACGGCTCCTCATCTGCATGCAAGTGTAGCTCCCTCTCAAGCGAACACTGCATGGCTTTCTCCTCCTGGAATTTTATATCCCGTCGCACAACAGTCTTGCGACTGTCTGGCACATACACACGATAGTTGTGAGGTGTATCAGTGTACCCCACAAATATTCCAACTTCAGCAGTTGGATCCAGCTTCCTTCTCGCATCCTTCGTCACATGCATGTAGACAGGAGATCCGAAAATCCGCAAATGGGAAATATCAGGCCTCTTGCCAGAATAAGCCTCCTCTGGTGTACTCATGCCAAAAACCTTGTGAGGACAACGGTTCTGCACATACACTGCTGTATTGCATGCCTCAGCCCACAAGTGAAGGGGTAGGCCCTGATCATGCAACATCGCCCGTGCAGCACCCACGATCGTTCTTTTCTTCCGCTCAGCCACCCCGTTCTGCTGTGGGTTATGGGGTGCGATGAGCTCTCTCCGAATCCCTTCTGCGCTGCAGAACTCCTTGAATTCAGCCGAGATGAATTCACCACCGTTATCACTCCTTAGAGCAATCACCTTCTTCCTTGACTCCTTCTCGACCAGTGCTTTAAACTCACAGAACTTCGCGAATGTATCGCTCTTCTTCTGCATGAAGAAGATCCAGCACTTTCGAGAGAAATCATCAACAAAGATCACATAATACCTGTGCTTTGCTGTCGAAGCAACTGAGAAAGGACCACACACGTCTGTGTGAACTCTCTCAAGGATCGTCGTGGCGCGACTGTCCTTCTCGTGAAAGGTGGCTTTCACATACTTCCCTAAAGTACACCCCTTGCACTGATCTGACTGCGCAAGAGTGCCCTTAGGAAGCCCAGTAGAAATCTGCTGCAGAATCTTCAAAGCTCCATGGTGAAGGTGGCCCAATCTCCTGTGCCACAGTTCGCCCTCATCATCCCGGCTCACCACTTCTCCCACCTTGCATGCCATTGCTGCGCAACCATCTACTTGCAACTGATAAAGGTTCTTGGTTCGAACCCCTATCTTCCGGGTCTCTCCAGTAGTCTTACTGCGCAGGAAGGCTTTTCCTTCGCTGAAGACCACATCATACCCCTTATCCTCCAACATCACCACAAAGATCAAGTTCTTCTTCAATCCAGGTACATGCATGACATCCTTCAATACAAAGGGTTTACCAGACTCCCTCTGAAAGGATATGGTACCGATACCAGTCGCACTGTATCTACCATCATCGCCCATCTCGATGTGCACACCCAAATCTTTGTCCTCCAGATCTGAGAACAAATCTCGATCTCCCGTCATATGAAATGACGCACCGTTGTCCAAGAACCACACCGATCCCAGCACACTTGAAACCAAGCATGCAATCAGTGAAAAGTCAAGCTCGAACTGTGAAGCCAAAGCTTCTCCATCTGCAGATCTTCCCGCTTGCTTGTTCTTCTTCTTCTTTGAACAATTGGTAGCATAATGTCCGTGATCATGGCAGTGAAAACACTTCACTTTCGCCATATCCTACTTCTTGCCCTTTGCACCAGAATGAGAGGTTTTCTTACCCTTCCCCTTCTTTGCTTTGGCCACCAAAGCGCAATTTTCTTCATCGGCTCCCTTTGATGAAGATCCATCTCGAGTAGTCCTCCTTATCTCCTCCTGCATGAGATACGCCCAAAGGCGCTCCCATCCCGGCAGCTTCTCCCGACCATTGACACTATCTTGATATGAGTGCCAAGCCTTCGGAAGACCAAGGAGAGCCAGGTCGACCATGTCCTCGTCTTCGACAGTCACCCCCACACTTCCCGGCTCATCTCTGCATTGAGTGAACTTCGTGAGGTATTTGGCGATACTGTCGCCTTTCTCCATCTTGATGTTCCTGAGCTTATCTTTGGGCGCCAGCTTCCTTTGGTCGCTCTTACTCTGGAATAGATCCGTCAAAGCTTTCCACATTAAATATGGAAAAGCCTTTCCATGCAGGCTGGATACAATATGATCCTTGACGCCCTCCAACAGGATCCTTCGACATTTCGCCATCTTCTTTTGCCATGCTTCGACTTCAGCAGGATCAGTGGGCCTTTAGACATCCGCATCCACGAACTCCTTAACACCATTATCTTCTAATACTGCCTCCATGCGATCCTTCCATGCAACATAATTCGAACTGCCTTCAAGAGTATATTCGAGTCGCAAACCGTTGAAAGACATTTTCAACACGGCACCAAGAAAACAAAACTGCTGCAAAATTTCGAATTCCACCTCAAAGCTCAACCGCTCTAGATCTGTGAGAACAAATTATTTCTAGCACAGAGATCGACTGCAAGGGGCGTTTACTAGATATATCACCTTTCAAAGAAAGGATGGATCCAGAGGCTACCTGGCCCGCATGCAGACTCTGTCTACCGAAATAAGTTTGTAATCACTGTGATGATCAATCTCTGCTTCAATAGCTCTGATACCATGTAGAAATTTGCTGAATAATGATTAATTATCCACCGAGAATATCCTGATCACATATCAATTCGAATTCATATGCAACACATAATCTCTTCCACTCAGATCATCACACATGCGGAAATAAAACAAGCGATAGCACATCAAATCATCATACACATTAACACAGTACGTATGGGGAAAGCTTATAGCTGAAAACCCCGCAGCTATTGTGTATATTATAATGGATAAAACATGTAACAAACTCAGTACAATACTCCTCACAAGTACTCGGTACTATCTCATGAAGTTACACACAAACTAGCTTGGTTTTGAACAAGTCACAGGTTCAAAACACATCCACTAATTGCCTGCCTCTATTGCGCAATCAAGGCTGGTCTAATGAGAGATCCAAGGTTCGAATCTCCTTGGCTTGACAACGCAATCATCATGGGAAATTCCTCCAAGTGTGGTGCAAATCTCATGCACAACTAATGTCACAACTGATAGCTATCTCAACCCTTTCATCTACCTCTTTCACTGGTCTTCACTGAACTGTCCATGCACTGTAGTGAATTGATGTGTTCTTGAGTTGAATAATGAGTTAATAATTAGTGAATTAAATAATATTTAATTCACTCCACTCATTACTAGTTGATTAGCTAGTTAAACTAATCTCAACTAGTTCGACTAAGTTAAACCGAACACAACTCCACCAACTGTCTCATCAACTCCACCAAACTTCTGCCACTGAAGTCCTAACTGAAGTCAACCATGCATGAGCTCACCAAACCCCTAGGAATAGCGTAATTCCTCTGTCAGATGCATGAGCCACTTCTGTAGCTCGAACTGAAGTGCTCCAAGAGAGTAAACTAAAGTTTAGAGTCCAAATATTATTAAGGGTAAATAATATTTGACTTTTCTATTTTTAGGATAGGCAGTCTAAAAATAGACTTTGACCTATATGTCTAAAAATAGAGGTCCATCTATTTTTACCAACATGACCAATACTCCAAGAATAACATACTGCAACCCTTGGACCATGCTCCATATGTCTAAAAATAGACATAGTCTAAAAATAGACTTTGCTCCAAAATTTGCCTGCGGGCCCACTTCGTGAAGGCGACTTCATTTCACTAAGCTCCATCATCTTGCTGCATTTTCAACAATTTTTTAATCATAAGCCATAAGTTTCTAGAGACAATTAAGTGAATCTTTGAAGAAACTAAATAATATCTTTGATCTTATAATAAGGTCGAGCATTTTAATACAAAAACACCCACAACATTTAGATATGACATATACAATGAGAACGAGCATTTTAATACAGAAACACCCTTAACATTTAGATATGGCATATACAATGTTCTCAAGGAAGGTGTTGATATATCTCAATGTAAGTTTGGTAAGAAAGGAAACTCTAAGAATAAGAATAATAGTGAGACGTTTTATCATGTTGTAAGGTAAGTAGAGTTTGGTATTCTTCAACATTTTTTTTTGTACATTAAAGTAGTTCTATTAATGTTTAAAAAAATTTAATCCTCTAGGCCTAGACTTTGCACATATCAATATGAATTCCCTTATTTATCTCACCTTATGAGGCACTAGGGAATTTTATTGAAAATCTATGTGGGGGTGGTTTGTGAATATTGAATTAAGTGAAGCAATGTAAAACTTCTAACATAATTTATACCAAACACTTCTCATTCTATAGAGGACCTAAGAGCAAGGTGTAGATATCTAAGATCACTTTGTGATTTTCCCATCTATTTGACCGAGTGCATAATCTTCATTATATGAAAAGTCACTATATGCATGAGTGGGTTTGCACCAACTTTCAAAGGAATTATAGCATGAGGGACTTGTCTCTTGATAATAAGAAGTAATTTCCCTATTCCCAAAATTCTTATCTGTTCAAAAGGATTTATGATTGTTATTGAATTGTTGTTATAATTTTATCTAAATTATGGAACTCTATTTTTTTGGACTTTCTTCATTGTGATCTATTTAGTTGGATTAGTATTTCCCATTTAGTTTTTCCATCTTTATTTGAGATATATTTTCACTTTTTTCTTTTATTTTATCTTTTTTTTTATGAGATGTGCATTTTCCTTCCATATATAAAGGGTAGTTTTGACATTCCATGTTTTTTTCCCTTTTTAACATAATTTTGGATGAATTTTATTCAAAATTTAGTAAAAAATAATTGTATAAAAATCATATATAGATTGACTATGTCGATAGTTTTTTAAAGTTATAAATACTCTAGTACATTAAAAAAAATACATTTCAAATAACAAAAATTAACAATCTCACCAAAACAAATTGCATTGTAAAGCTTACAAAATCACATTTCACCTCATACACTTTTAAATTATCCCAAAAAAATAAAAAAATTAACAGATTAACTTTAACATTTTATTCATTTTTAATGCATATAAATATTAAATTAATTTACAAATAAAATTCTAACATTTGTGATTGATGTTATTGATCTTTGTAGACTAAAGTACAAAATTTTAAAAATTTAAATAAATAAAAAATAATTTATAATAAAAAATGAAATTTTGAATTATTTTTAGTGTTATTTTTTGAACTTTTCAGGTTCTTAAATATGTTTGAAAATTTTGAAGTGAAATATTGATTTAATTTATTTGAATTAGTTTTTTTACTTTATATAAATTTAGTGCTTTGAAAAAACCTTAAAATACTTCAATTGTACATGAGTTTCTCATATATCAAAATTTAGAGACATTAGACAAAATAAATCTAGAAAAACTTTCAAAAATGACATTAACAACTAGATAAAATACCTCTATTAAAATTTAGAGAAATTAGACCAAAAAAAATCCAAAAAAACTTTCAAAAATCTCATTAACAACTCGATAAAATAAAATTTAGAGAAATTAGACACAAAAAAATCCAAAAAGAAAGAAATTATATTAATGTCCAACGAATAAACACAAAAGTAGGTCAATGGGACTGTAGAATACAATGATGTCGATAGGAGGAGTGCCAAAAGGTCTCCTATATAAAGAGCAAGAATCAGAATTAAAGCAAAAAAAAAACATAATGCCTAAAAACCAAAATGAGGAAATTTGTGGACTCCAAGTGAAGGCACAAGATAATGGTCCACTAAATCTCTCTCCTAACACTCGAGGTTGAATACAAAAAACTCATGATAGAGTGTTGTCCTAAGGGAGGGCTAGGGGAGGATCTGGAGCCTATGTTACGCCGCTGCCGAGAAGAACTAATATGTCGCTGATGATTGGGTGATCTCAACTGCCTGCTAGTAAGAGATCTAGTCTGGTAATGACTCATAGGTCCTTGTGCTAGGGGGATGGCCACTCTAGCTCGCATTGATCTAGAGTTTGAGGCAACAATGTTATTAAATTGTTGCTTCGTGCTTCTTGTTGACGGGAGCACTATAAAAATGACGTAATCCGCTGCACAAGATCTGCTCTAGGAGGAGGCTGGAGAATCTATGTGCAAAGTCTCGTGGCCTCTTGTATGTACAAGGCTAGACATCTTTGGTCTGGGTATCGAAAGAAGCTAGATAAGGTCTGGATCCCTCTGAACAAGCAATGGAATCTCCCACGAATCTCATAGTAAATGGGGCAGCGGAAGATTAAGTGCTCCTTCGACTCAGTCTCTCAAAGGTGGCACCAGTGTCAAATCCTGTCTAACCAAGAAATTTGATGATTAGTCTCAATCCATAGTTTATTAGAACCTACTCTGATTTGACCCAAGGGAATGCGAAGAGCGTGCATCCAATGGCGAAGCGTATAAAGGGGTTGAACAATGAATCCATCTCTTAAAAACATGAAGTGCTCAATATAGAAAGCCATCTTCGGACGTAACCCATCGTGAGGGTTTATCCAAATAACTAGTACATATTTCCTCTCAAATGATTTTATTCATCTCTTGTTTGGTAGGTAGGAAGTGGCCTGATGCACACCAAGAATATTTGAATGGAGGGAGTTGGTCTATCTTGATACCAACTGAAGCAAGGAGATCTGAGACTCCAGCATACCAACATCAAGATCCAACCGAAGGACTCGCTACTGCAATGGACTCTAATGAAAGGTAAGCGAAATATGGATATCGGTCCAAAAACTTTCAAAAATCTCATTAACAACTCGATAAAATACCCCGCCAAATCATTAATAACATCCTTGTGGCATTTCGTTGTTTTTTATTTTTTAAATTTCAACGGTCTCATTATTAAAACGGGTCGCGATTGCTAGCGACGAGCTCGGATATGTGGGGAATTAAATTCCATTTTGGGTTCGAAGGATAAAACCATGATTACGGCGTTTTAGGAGAATCTAATTGCGATCTACGGTAAGACAACAGTAATTTCATCCGCAGTGCCGAAACAAGACGCAGAGAACTGCAAGAAGTTGACGTAGGGTTTTGAAGAAATGTCGAGAGAACCAGAACCAGAGAGGAACCCATTTGTCCAGTATGCACGTTTATCTATTCAGTACAGCAATTCGGTTTCGGATTTTCTTTGTTGTCGTGAAGTTTCTTTATGAACCATGCAGCCAATTACCAATTACTCATTGTATTAATAGAATTAGTAATGTTGCAGGAATTCCAATGAGAACGAGAACCAACCAGCAAACCGCCTACGCCCTCCGGCGGCGCGGCCGGCAAGTTTAAGTGAACAGAGTTATCGGGACAACCCTTTGGCTGCCGGAGATATTGAAGGTGGAACAGCGAAAACGGAGGAGGAATACAAAAAATCTGATGATCTCACACAAGAAAATGAAAATCCCCAGGTTGTTAGGACTGAGATTCTCTTCCTGCCTCCAGCCAGTGTTGATCCTGTGAGACTTGCTGCATCACAGAAAATTGAAAATCGTGCGCTGCAGTTAAGACAGAGTACATTTTATCCATCCAGTACAGTTTTATCATTGGGTCCACCCGATGATGCAGTTGACACAGTTTTATCATTGCGTCCACCCGGTGTTGCAGTTGAGACAAAGTACAACAGGCCTCCAACCAGTGATGCAGTTGACGAAGTTTTATCATTGGGTCCACCCAGCGTTGCAGTTGAGACGAAGTACAACAGGCCTCCACCCAGTGTTGCAGCCCAGAAAAAGTACAAGAAGCCTCCAACCAGTGTTGCAGCTGAGACAAGGTACAGTAGGCCTCCAACGAATGTTGCTCCGCCAGCTCAATCATCATTGTCTGCTGCCTCGCCTCACATAACGGTGCAACAACCAGCGAAAACCGAGGTATGTTTAGGTTAAAATATTAAGGTTCAGATGCACTTTTTGGAAAAAAATCCCATGATTGACTTTTTCCAAAAAACTTTCCATTAGAAATGCTTGCGTCCACGCGCTGTTGCTCCGCCTGCTCAATCATCCTTGCCTGGTCCCTCACGTGGTGTTGCTCCGCCTGCTCAATCATCCTTGCCTGGTCCCTCAAGTAGCGGTGCATCCACCAGCGGAAAACGAGGTATATTTGTGTTGAAATCTCCTAGAATATTAATGCCTAGGTCTACTCGAATGGAATTTAACTAGGTCTAATTTTACTGTCCCTTTGCGCATTCTATAAATGTTCTGAAAGAATGGTCAATTCTGCAATTTATCAGATGCATTTTGCTCACAGTCGCCCTTGCGTGAAATATCTGAAATGTTCGTTTAATCTATGATGTATTTTGCATATTTAAATTCATGCAGTTATACGAAAGCTGAAGCCACGTATTCAGACTGTACAACCTTACCGGTGTAAGTTTTGTCAACAAGCGTTTTACACAATGCAAACGCTTCAAGTACACATCTATCTCCATAGCGATGGTAAAACGTTTCTAAATTGAATTTACCAAAGAATTCAAAGGTTTCTAGCAGATGTAGTTTGTGTGAATGCATGGATTGCAGAAGATTTAGAATGCATGGAATCCAAAAGATTTAGATGAATATGTGCATATATGCCTGAGGTTTTCATTCTAATATAACAAGATGCCTCTTTCAATCAAGATTCATCATATGTCTCTTTCAATCAAAGATTCATCATATGTCACTTTCAATCAAGATTCATCTTAATCCGAAAGTGTATATTTACAAAATCATTGTGATTCTAATATAACAAGATGTCTCTTTCAATCAAAGATTCCTCATATGTCTCTTTCAATCAAGATTTGGAAGTGTATATATACAAATTTCAAAATCATGTAAATTCCTTTCACAATGAACATGCAGAAATAATAGAAGAGAATCAACGTGCACGCAACCATATACGGGAAACAGTACGCCTGTTCCAATCTATGTTGTAAGTGATCTATTTTCGATATGATATTTTTTAAATAATTTACATCGTTCAATCTGATAGGTTGTTTCTTTTTGTTCATGCTAATGGGCAGCCCCGAATTTGGTTCTCCATCTCAAATTCAACGACAAATTTCTGAAACCCCAACGCCTAGTCCCCGGTCACTTCAATCTCAATCGACAGCACAACAAGGACCGTCCTATATTCCTCATAGACCACCTCCATTAAGGAGGAATCTGGGGCACCCACGAGGCAATTCGAATCCAGACTTGAATATTGCTCCAGGTGATCGAAAACCAGAGGCCTTGTCAGCCATTAATATCCAGAACCGGCCACTTCGTGCAGACACCACGGGGTGCAACCAGCAAGATATGGTGCCAACGACATCAACGAGGACCCAGGACCCTCAACCACATGATCAGCCTCAGCTTATGCATTCTGATCCAAAGTCAGGCGTTGGAGCAAGCATGCAAAGAAACTATCCTTATTCATTGGCACAAGGCATGGCACCATCGTCCTCATTACCTGTCACTGTCACACAAGGGGGATTCGATCCAAGCTTTCAACGCCATCATCAGCCTCAGGTTATCTATTCGGGTCCAAACTTAGGTGTTGGAGAAATCCTGCAAAGAAACTTCCCTTATTCATTGGGGCAAGTCATGGGCGCATTATCGTCATCATTACCTGTCACTGTCACACAAGGGGGATTCGATCCAAGCTTTCAACACCACCATCAGCTTCAGCTTAACTATTCGGATCCAAATTCAAGCGGTGGAGCAAGAATGCAAAGAAACTATCCTGATTCATTCGGACAAGGCATGGCATCATCGTCATCGTTACCTCTCACTGTCACACAAGCGGGATTCAATCCAAGCTTTCAACGTCATCATCATCAGCCTCAGCTTATGCATTCGGATCCAAACTCAGCTGTTGGAACAAGCATGCAAAGAAACTATGCTGGTTCATCCGGACAAGGCATGGCATCATCGTCATCATTACCTGTCACAGTCACACAAGCGGGATTCAATCCAAGTTTTCAACGCCATCATCAGCAGGAGCTTATGCATTCGGATCCAAACTCAGGTGTTGCAGGCGCAAGCATCCAAAGAAACTACCCTTATTCATTCGGACAAGGCATGGCATCATCCTCATTATTATTACTGTCACCTGCCACTGTCACCCAAATGATATTCAATCCAAGCTTTCAACGCCATCATCAACTTCAGCGTATGCATTCGGATCAGCTTCAGCGTATGCAAAGAAACTATCCTTATTTCTTGGCAGAAGGCATGGCATCATCGTCATCATCACCTGTTGCTGTCACACAAGGGGGATTGAATCCCAACTTTCAACTCCAAAATCCGAGGCCCATCATAAATTCAAGAGTCAATCAAGACCCAAGGCTGGCTAATGTTCCTGGCACTATCAGAGGCTTAGCACCGGCTTCTCAATTTCAGGCTGCACCGAGAAGGAATTCCCAGGAGGATATAAATGCAGTTGCAAGGGAGGTTATTAATGTATCGTCGCCATATTCCAATCCCGACATTGACGCAAGCAGCAGCAGCAACTGAAAGAAAAGGAATCTACAATTTTCTGTACACAATATTGATTTGAATCCATCACGATAATGATTTGAGTCGATCAACAGTTATGATTAATAATAGTCTTGAGTTTCTTCGCAACCATACTAAATTCACTTCTTGTCGTAGCAAAGATATTTGATTATAAATGTAATTTTGCAATTTTACAGAGGTATCAATGGAAGACCAGCTAAGATTTTATGCAAGATTCCCCTTCTAACATCTAATAAAAAACTGCAGACTATAAGCACATAAATAATATGTTTGGGTCCCTACTACAAATATGATTATTCAAAAAGTTACAGTAGTCGATGATCCCATCATTTGTAAGTCACATTGCCTCTTCCAAAAACAAAGTAATATCATCGGGAGATTGGCTTAAATAGAACAATAAAGCACCTCCTATTAGAAATTTATGCAGCCAGCATTTGTCACGACATCTTAAACATATTCTACAAAGAAGAAATCTCCTGGGTCCTTAGATATACCTCTTTTATTCTGCAAAGAAGAACTCTCCTACGTCCTTAGATATACCTCTTTTATTATGCAAAGAAGAACTCTCCTCGGTCTTTAGATATACCTCTCTCGACAACGTGATTCTTCTCCCTATATATGTGCTCCAAAGAAATATTTTGAAATGAACTCACCAGATTTTGTATGCACCGCATCCAATAAGTTAGGTGGATTAAACTGCATATAGTCCTTGACCTTGTCAATGACGCCCTTTGCATCGAAGTGAACATACAATTTCTCCAAACCAAGCCACTTTGCAAACATGAGTAGTCCCCATAGTGGAATAATTCCAGCCCTGTTGTTTGTGCCATAACAACCCTCCCACTAGAAATGGTAATATCTGTCTAGTTCTTGCTCGGTTCTAAAACAATAAAGGCACGACATCCTCATTTCCTTTGCAGGAAAGCCCCATCAAAAAATCCTTTAGAAAGATCCTTCCAAATATCCTTGTACCTAATCTATGTGTGCTTATATGTTGACCCTATTTTTGCATAGTATGCCACTATTTTATTCACAACATCCCTGACCACAACCACTTCAAACTTGTTCAAATATCACAGAGTTCTTGCTACGCCATATGGACAAGATAAGATAGAATGGAAGGGTTGGATTTATGTGTTGAGTTTTGAAACAAGAAACTAAACATGCCTCCAAAGATTGATAATCCTGAATGGAGGCAATGTTAAGAGCTTCATGAACCCCATTCCAAACCTCCTTTGCGAAGGGACAATACAACAATAGGTGGTTCACATCCTCATTACCCCGCATGGACCTTGGATAGATACTTGACCCAATGAAACCCTTATGTTGTAGGTTCTTCCAAGTAAGCACACAATCATGTAAAGCTAACCCCGAAAAACAATTTGGTTTATGTGGAATCTTCTATTTCCATAATAATTGGAACCACAAATATTAATCAAAATTCTTCTCTGCCATAGGTAGTATGTGGTAGATTTCATGAGCCACCAGTTGTCCTTTCTTATACAATCCATCCGAAACCATCTTGTCCTCTTGCTCAAAAATGAAGATACCAATAGCATACAACTTAGTGAGGTATACTTCCCACTCCACAACAATATTTCCTTGTAACCCCAACTCTTCAACCTTGTGCCAAGAATGTAGTTAGAAGTAATTATTGCACATATTATGGATATGTAGAAGATAGAAGGTACCTTTACTATGCACAAAGTCAAGAAGATATATCGATTAAGAGTGGTTCCCGAAAAATCCCTTTAGTTTATCTACGTCGATCTCAACCTCAGATCCAGTTCCTACATCCCATCGCAGGAACCCAACAACCATTGAATACATTCCATCATACTGCACCATATATAAGATGTACACGTTTTTCTCTTGGAGCCTCCCATGATCCATATCGAGAAATTATTCTCGCTCATGTACTTTACTGTGGTGATTTGTGACCAGATACAATTGCTAGACATAATGTTTTTTTATGGTCAGATCCTTATGAAATGTAAATGTGTCCAATATGCCCTAGTTGCCCTCATCAACTAGACGTGCTATAAATTTCCATCTAACCAAGTGCAACTTCCCAAATTGATTTGTTGAGATGATAAAAAATTGGCCATAATAAATTTTATCTTATGTATGATCTCCATCGGCAACAAGACAAAATGCATCCAATAAACTAAGATGTTTTAGAGCACATACTTAATCAGTGTCATACGACCTTCCATAGGTTACATATGAGTCTAGCCCTCCAATTTATGGAAAAATCTTTCAATCAACCAATCCTTATCCTTATTTCCATATTTATTGGGTTTTAATATGAACCCATCATTGAGATGTACATAGGACATCTCAAAATATTGCATATATCCCTACTAACCAAAGCCTTTTTTTGCCAAAAATCATAATGGAATTATATTTTCTCATATATAAACTTGAAGCCTCAGTAAAAGACGTCATAATCTAGTGAATATGCCCCCATTTAGCAATATTAACCTCTCTTCCAAATAACAAGCACTCAATAAACATCAAATGCGAGATAACAATGTCTCTAGTAACCCTCACACCTGAGATCAATCCCCTACATCTTGCATCCCCCATGTTGTGACTCGGAGAATCTATGACAAGAAGAAATAGAAGTGGGGAAAAGGCACAACCTTGTCGTAAAACCATAAAAGCCCTGAAGAACTATGTCAGAATGTCATTGATGATAACTACAAATTTTGTAGTAATGATGAATGTCATAATCCAACTTATGTTTTCTAAATCAAAGCCTACCTAATGCAGAATCAACCTTAGGAACTTCCAATCTATAAAATCATATTCCTAGCTGTTATTCTAGAAATATTTTCCATAAATTTGAATCCTCCAGAGGAATTAGTTGTATCGGTTTGTCAGTGTTTTCCATTTCACTGATTATTTGGTAAAATTTTCAAGTTATGTTAGAATATTTAGATTTAAGCAGAGCCATGGAACTGTGAATTGAGTTATCTAAAATATCTTCGGAGAATAATTGTTACAGAAAGTTTTCTAAAAGTCCTTTTCTGCAAAACTAATGTCATTTTTTGTGAAATCTCAGCATTTTGGTAAGGGAATTTGTAACTTTTTGATCCAATGGAATTTAGCTAGGTCTAATTTTTCTATCTCCTTGCAAATTCTATAAAAGTGTTGAAATTATGGTCACCATCACTTGTCACTATCACAAATGGGCATTGCACTAGTAGAAAATGGTGAAATTAGTGACTACGTGATTTAAAAAGTTAGGCACGACAAATTTCCTAAGTGAAATATTACCAAAAATGGGAAAAATTTAGTGACCCAACTAAAAGCGACTAACATAAATGACTAATTTAGTCCCGGGTTAAAATATACGACTAGCTAATAAGTAATACAACTAAAAATGACTAACACAAATGAATAAATTAGTTTATGAACTAAAATATGTCTACCTAACAAGTACTACAATAATACGAATCAGTCGTTTATGTTAGTTATTTTAAAGAGACAGAATAACAGTGCTCAGACCACAAGATACTAGCCACCATACTACCACAACAATATAGCATTAGTGAACCCCAATGAGCGCCATAAACCCACTTTCCTCTCGAGCACACATTCCTAAAGAGAATGAGTGAGACTCCACACACAACACTGTTAAACTCACCTTACACAATACATAATGGGAGGATAGGGTATATCTCATCTTTCCTATATGTACACATTCATTACACACGCGTCTAGCAAGCCTTGATGTTCATCAACCCCATCGTGGAATAATCCAATTTTTTTTAATAAAATTAAAATATAATTAAAAAAATTCACACTATATAACATTGTGAAGTGGATAAATTTATTAATATTATATAAAATAAAATAAATCAATGTGTGAATTTTTTTAATTAAATTTTAATTTGATTAAAAAAAATTGGATTATTCTGCGATGGGGTTGATGAACATCGAGCCTTGCTAGACGCGCATGTATTGAATGTGTACATACAACAGATTGGAAAGAGGACATATACCCTATCCTTAAGAGTGTTGTGTGTGAAGTCATATATATATATATATAAGTTAATTGGTTCAAAATTATAATATTAAACTCATATATATATATATATATATATATATATATATATATATATATATATATATATATATATATATATAGAGATATATATATATATGAGTTTAATATTATAATTTTGAACCAATTAACTTATAATATAATGTTTAATATAAATACCTTTAATTTTAATCTCACTTATAAATGAAGATTCCATAGATTTATAATCTTAATTTTTTCTCTTTAGAGTGGGATAATTAGTTAAGCTATGCATTTTTACTTCGTGCAATTTATTTTTAAATGTCCCGAAGATTTTTAATTAAAATTGATATCACTTTTTGGTAGGCTTAAAAAATAAAACTAGCGACATAGAAAAAAATTAGCAGGAGCTGCTTTTTGTTGTGATTGATGTATCCTGAAGGATTGTAAGGTTTTGAGATACAAAGATCTAGATTTGCAAAACAATGAAAAAACTTGCAAGAGGAGGAAGGAGTGAGCAAGAATAGAGAAAAGAATGAAATTAATTCATCAATATTAGTTTTGGAACCAATATATAAAAGAAACTAGGTTAAGCTTACTTGTACATGCAATAACTATGGATAGTTAAAGCTAATTGAAGCTAAGTGTGTTTTATGTTCTACTAGTGTGCACATGCACCACATGCAAGCAGTAAGTTAACTAACTAAGCCAAGTGCACATCGCATGCAAGCAGTAAGTTAACTAACTAAGCCAACTACACATCACATGCGATATCTGGAGTTGAACTAAAGCTAATCTAGGTGCATGTACACCAACAACCCCCCTTAAGCATAAATTAGGTGAGTGCGATGCAAAATGAATGATTCCCAACAACACGACCATTTTAGGTACCCATATACAATGCATAAAAAGGAGGAAAGAGGGAAAAGGGAAGAAAACCCCCCCTCAAAATATAATGAAAGAATAGAGAAAAGACAACTGCTAGGCAGTTGTGCCCTTCACCTTGAGACGATCTTGCAGGAATCAAAACTTCTGCTCAGTGAAAGTCTTGGTGAAGATATCAGAAGTCTGCTTGGAACTAGGATAGTACTGAAGATCGATGATCCCATCATGAATGAGTTCTCTAATGAAGGGCATGTGGATCTTGATGTGTTTGGTCCATTGCTGCTGCACTAGATCTCTGCAAAAATTTAGCGTACTTTGATTATCACACCAGATGACAGTTGGATGATGGAAAATTATCCCAAGCTCAGATAGGAAATGTTGTAGCTAAATGGCCTAAATAGTGGCATTGGCTTCTCCTCTATACTCGGCCTCTGCTGATGATAAAGCAATGGCAGCCTGCTTCTTGCTTGACCAAAAAATTGTGCTAGATCCCAAACTAAGTACATAACCAGAGGTGGACTTGCAATCAATGTTGTCGCCATCCCAATCTAAATCTATGAACCCAATGAGATTCAAAGAACAATTGGCTGCATAATGAATCCCATAGGCGATTATCCCCTAGAAATATCGAAGGATGCGCTTTTCAGTGTTCCAGTGTAACTCATGTGGCTCCTGCATGTATCTGGAAACTGCTCCTACAGCATATGAGAGATCAAGACGGGAGTGAGTGAGATAAAGAAGACTTCCCAAAAGCTGACGGTACAATGTGCAATCAACAATGGTGTGTCTTTGCCATTCTCAAGCTTTTTCCTTGATAAGAAATGTGTGGCTATTGGCTTGCAGTCACTCATGTGAAATCGTGCCAAAATATCTCTAGCATACTTTGGTTGGGAAATGGTAATCCCATAATCACTCTGATTGATCTCTAGTCCAGGGAAGAAATTTAGCAAGCCCATGTCTGTCATAGAAAACCAATTATGAAATGCAGTTTTAATCTCAGTAATGACAAAAGATGAACTACCTTCTATCAAAATATCATCTACGTAGAGTACTATGATCAACAAGGAGTCAATTTTCTTCAAAAAATAAACATTGGAATCAGATTTGAGGTGTACAAAAAATTGAGATAACAAATAAGAATCCATCTTTGCATACCATGCTCTAGGTGCCTGCTTGAGGCCACAAAGAGACTTCTTTAGTTTGCATACCAGAGATGAATTGTGCATGTATCCCTGTGGCTGCTCCATGTAGATTTCCTCCTCGAGATCACCATGAAGAAAGGCATTCTTCACATCCATATG
Organism: Pinus albicaulis; assembly: GCA_034641835.2. NCBI lineage: Eukaryota > Viridiplantae > Streptophyta > Pinopsida > Pinales > Pinaceae > Pinus > Pinus albicaulis. The sequence continues at coordinate 403,263,069 of CM076578.1, read as the reverse complement.
ATGCACCTCCAATCCTCTTGCTACTACAATGGAGAGATCTAGTCGAATGGAATCTATTTTTTCCACTAGAGCAAAAGTCTCATCATATTCAACACCATGTACTTGCTGAAATTTTTTTGCTACCAACCGTGCCTTATATCGACTAACTTGGCCATTTGCTTCTTTCTTGGTTCGGTAAACCCACTCGCACCTCACAAGTTTATGATTGGATGGTAGCGGAACCAAATCCCAAGTCTAGTTCTCAATGAGATAGTTATATTCCTCATCCATTGCGGCTTCCCATTTAGGATGCCCAGTTGCTTCTGCATAAGTTTTTGGATCAGGTGCATGCATCATATAAGCATGCATGGGCATGCATGGCTCCATAGCTAAGATTGCTTGCAGATTTTCCTCAAACAAAGGTACAGAGGCCGGATCATCAAGGATATCACTCATGCTGCACCATTTTTGTATTGAAGGTGGTCGAGAATATTCCGAAATACATGCGGAAGTATGATCTCGATGTTCAAAAATTGGTGATCCAACAGGCGTCACAGGAAAAGACTCATCTTCATCAGAATTTTGATCTGAAGCTTCATCTGCATACTCATCAATGAGTGGTGAAGGAAACTTGGTAAAAAGTTCATCTGCTGGTGCATGCAAAATACCTTCGTCAAAATTTATAATCCTTTCAACAAAGAGCTCTTCAGTGTTGATATCAAGAAATATTTACCCTTTGAATTCATCAGAATATCCAAAAAACATGCATGCTTTACTTTGAGGCTCCAAAGCCTTTCTCTTCTCTATAGGAATGAGAGCCCATGCTCGAGATCAAAAAATGCGAAAATGAATGACTTGAGGTTACATGCTAGTCCAAGCCTCAAAAGGTGTTTTTCCAGTAATAAGATTTATGAGGAGATATGTTCTATATGTATGAGGCACAATTGTTAGCTTCAGCCCACAATTTTGATGCAAGAGATCTCGCATGCAACATGCAATTGGCCATCTCTTTCAAAGATTGATTCTTCCTTTTAGCCACGCCATTTTACTATGGAGTGTAAGGAAATGTATGTTGCAACTGTATGCCTCCTTCATTACAAATATTCTTGATATCTTTGTTGACATATTCCGCCCCATTATCTGTGTAGAGTATCTTGATGCGTTTTCCAGACTGATTTTCTGCATGCGCTTTGAAATTTTTTAGATGTTGAAAAACTTTAGAATTGAGTTTCAAGAAGTAAACCCAAGTGAATCTCATGTAATCATCTATAAATGACAACACATATCTTGCTTTGCTCATTTAAAGCACTGGAAATGGACCCATGAGATCACTATGTACAATTTCCAAAGGTGAAGAGGCTCTCCATACATGCCCCTTCTCAAATTTGTCTTCTGGATTCTTTCCAAGAGCACATCCATTACAAACCCCATTTGAAAATCCAATGGTCTACAATCCTTTAACCATCCCTTGCTTGCTAAGCTATTGTATATATCTGAAATTCAAGTGCTTAAATATCTCATGCCAAATCCTACTTTCTTCATTTGCATGCATAAGTAGAAAAATGGAATCTGATTGAGGAACAAAATCAGAAAATGTATACAGACGAGATTGATCATTTACCTTTCTAGATGCAATCTTCAAGTTGGTTTATATGTCATAAATGCTCACGGAATCCAGGGTAAATTCCACTTTCCTTCCGCTACCTATGTGTGTCATCTGGTACATTGGGAGAAGATTCGCAGAAAGCCTTGGAATATGTAAGACATTCTCAAAAATTCCATCTTCAAATTGCACTCTTTCTTGTCCAGTTGTTGCAACTACAGAATTACCCCCCATGAGAATAGGAGGTCTTGAGTATGAATGTAGAGAAGAAAATGATTCCTTTGAAGAAGCCATATGATGTGAAGCTCCTGAATCGATGATCCATTCTTGCGGTGCAAAATGAAGAGAAATCAAAGCATGACCATTACCTCTTGGATCTGGTTCTTTTTCTCCAGACTTCTTCTCGGCATTCTTAGGAATGTGGTCTCCAATATTGTGTTGCTGGAGTGTCTGCGCCATAAGATCTATAGTATTATTCATGCATGCAGATTCAGGGTGAAAACCACGGTGGAAATAATTGCACATTGATTACCCTTTTGTTCCTTTCCTTTCCTTTGAGCCAGATGATCCATGAAGGAGTTTGGGATTTCCTCCCTTTCTTGGATTAGGATCCTTCTTCCCTTTTGCTTTCTGATGGTCTTTTGAATTTGCCTTTCCTTTTTCATGCACAGTAAGTGCATCTGCTTTGGAATTTTTAAGTGTGGCCATTTTGATGAGATTATCTTGCTCATGCATGAAGGACTGAATAAAAGAATCCAGTGAGGGCATCTTCCAAGTTTCACCGATTGCAGATCTTACTATGTGGAATGTAGAGACGAATACTGCATACTCTGGACCAAGTTTTTATAAAATGGAAAGAAATAACTGATTTTCTTTCTTGGATTTGTCGATCCTGCATCCTTTCAGCTAAAGCAACAAGGCTTTATACATTGTAAAAAAATCTTGAATTTTCTCAAAATTTCACGGATCTAATGAGTTTAACTCATTTTCGAGAATGTGACCTTTCATTTCATCCTGTTTTCAAAACAATCCTTCCAAATTTTTCCATACTTCATTTGGAGTTGAACATGATTCAACATGAAATATAAATTCTGGAGAGATAGATAAACATAGGATGTTGAAGGCCTCATCCATGCGATTGAAATATCTTGTTTTCTCCACTGTCGATGTTCGTTCAAATTCTGTTTCCATGGTTACTCGAAATAAGCCTCTACTTCTGGGATGAAGTAGAATATTTGGCTTCCATTCGAAGTAATTATATGGAGTAAGAATTGTCGATTGTGGAAACTCCAATTTAGACTCCATTCTTTGTTGTTGCTTCAATCTTCTGAACCTGCAAATAAAAATTTCTTGTGCACTAATTACAAATCCTTGCACTTTGATACCATGTAATATTTTGAGATACAATGATCTAGATTTGCGAAACAATAAACAAACTTGCAAGAGAAGGAAGGAGTGATCAAGAATAGAGAAAAGAATGAAATTAATTCATAAATATTATTTTTGGAATCAATATATAGAAGCAACTAAGTTAAGCTTAGTTGTATATGAAATAACTATGGATAGTTAAAGCTAACTGAAGCTAAGTGTGCTTTATGTTCTGCTAATGTGCACATGCACCACATGCAAGCAGTAATTTAACTAACTAAGCCAAGTGCACATCACATGCAAGCAGTAAGTTAACTAACTAAGCCAAGTGCACATCACATGCAATATCTAGAGTTGAACTAAAGCTAATCTAGGTGCATGTACACCAACAAGGATGATGACAATGACCATTTTTGGTGAGAAAAAGTCGATTGACTTGTCTAGAATTTCACACTGGTGAGTAAAGATGTTTGATCGATGTATAAGGAAAATTTAGGGTATGGGAATCATCCACTACATCCCATTTGAAGTCCATTGGATATGACGTTATTATAAGTTGGAAGATGAAGAACCCTTAATGGATAGATATGAAGAAGAATAGGAAGATAGTGTATCTGGAACCCTAAATGAGATAATAAATGATGAGGATGAAATGGGTAATATTTGAAGGAATATCTGAAGGAATAAATGTTTGTTTAAATTTGAAAACAGAAAATAAAAGATAAATTTTAAGAAATGTTTGTTTATATTTGAAAATGGAAAATAAAAGAGAAATTTTAGGGTTTTCAAGAGTGATCAAGACTCCTTCAAATTAAAATCAACAATGCACGCGACATTTCATCTTGGTGCAACACAACGAAAATATGGAATGAGAATTTTTCTTGCTTATAACATGCTTGGAAGTTTTATCATCTTTGAGAATGACGAATTCAAGAATGACGACTTCTCTCATATTGAGGTAAATTCACGGTTTCACCAATTTCTAGTGGGTTGTATAACAAGTGGATTTAAGATCAAGGTAATATTTGGAAAAAATGGAGAATTTGGCCACAAATTAGTTTAAAAAGAAAATTAAGATATTGGATAGGATTATACCTAACTACCTTATATTCCGCAATGCTTGGAACATGTTTTCCAGTTGGTCCTTTTTACTTCTGGAGTACATTTCTCATTTAATGATTGCAACTTGAAACCTTGTTCTCTAACTAAGTAAGAAGAAAACAATCATCTTGATATTTTTTCCCCGCCAAACACTTGTAGTTAGATATTTCCATGAAATATCAAGAATAGTAATTTCTAATATTAAATAAATATATATAGTTCATAGTCTAGAGTTAGGTAACCTAAAATAAGGATTAATCATTTGAATGAAGTTAGGTGAGGGACCAACCCATCTAGAACTACAAGGAAAAGACCCTCTAGCAGAGGTTATAAAGGAGGTTTTTAGTGTTATAAAATTGACCAAAATTGTCAAAAAAAACATTTGCTACAACATCTGTTTTTGGTAACGAAGGTTTTGATGGAGCTTCTAATGGAACTTCAACACAACTTAAAAAAATTGGGTGGCGAGAGGTTTTTACAAATTTTTTTCGCATCGGTGTGTGAATCATGTCTGAACGCACTGGTGTGTTTAACCATGTACGCACTGGTACTGTAAATATACTAAGAACCAGGATGGAAAAAAAATTTCAGACGTCCCAAAGCATTTATCAACATCTCAGTGTGTGTCACCCACGAAGATGCACCGGGCTGATAGGGGGTGCATGCACCAGCACCGTTAAGGTGAATAACGCACTGGGCCATTTAGGTGTTAAAACGCACTGCGCCGTTAAGTTATAAAAATGCACCAGTGCGTTAAAGGAAAACCATACCGGTGCATGCAATGCCTATCCGACTGCCTGGGTGGTAGTCGTTGATAAAGCGTATCAGGATTTCTAATCGGTATTGATGTTTTTGTAGTGCCCATAGGTCATAGAAATGCACCAGTGCGCAGTAACTAACACACACCAATGTTCATTTTCTATTTTTTAAAAACAATGACATTTAACAGTGAAATTATTGTGATTTTTTAAAATTCATTATTCATCAAAAGTCAACACATCTTATAATGGTATTCATATCAATTAAATTTTTATTACTGCATTTGAATGCGATGTTTGGATTAATTTGTTATATCATATCATCATATTTCACATCTCTTCATTATAATATTTAATCATCCATATATTCATTCATTTGTGTAACATTCAACAACGAAAATGGAGAAAGAAATATAATAAATTAATATATATATATATATATATATATATATATATATATATATATACACTCTTTTTCATACAAAATGGGGCAATTATTGGTATCCCTTTGTCTTTTAATTGGGACACTATGTCCCTTACATTCAACAAAATGTATGATTTCATAGAAAAATATTTCAAAAAATACGTCTTGCTTTCATATCGAAACATATTGATCATAATTCTTTGTTGGAACTGTTGTTAGTGCTCGAGCTACTTCCATGACTTCGGTTATTTGGAGGAATTTTTTGTTCATTGTGTTGAGTGTTTTCTTCTTCTTCAAGTTCCATCTACAAACATAAAAATTAGGTGTAATTAGTGTATATACATTGGTGAAAATAATGAAAATTGCAATATTAAATAATATACATCAATGTAAATCGAAAAGAAATGTACTATAGCAAGAATTGACTCGTGAACTATACACATTCTTTCAAAATCAAATTTCATGCCATCTCTCAACAATTCATTTGTTGGTGCAATTCCATACTTTGTTTCCTGCAATTTTTATACCCCATAAGAAATCATAGATTCAATATAAAATATTTTTTGTTTTATTAATTATAGACAGAGCTAGGTAAAACAAGATAGATTCTTACAAATTCAACAATTAATTTATGATATGCGAACATATACTGATAACCCATATTTAACCCAATGTCAATCAATTCTTCTGATGGTTCTTCTTTGTATGTTAGCACCTATTTGAAGACATTCAATGATGATTGTTGTAAAACAACTTAAAATATACCAAAATGAAATATAATTAAGTTGTTATAAGGAAGTAAAAATTACTCAAAAACATAGATATCAACCATTTTCTTCCTTATCATCCCATTTTATGTGGTGAATGGGTTCCATTTTCTTTTCTTTTCTTTGTTGCAAGAAAATACATGAAAATTAATATTTAATGCTAAATTGTTTATTTATTGTAACTAATCAAAAAAATCAATGATTACATGTTATATTTTAAGCACTTTGTTGTTGAGATGGCTCCTCATGCGATGCAATTATATCCATTTCTTTGACCATCTCCTTGTACACCTTTTTGGACATTCCTCCTGGCATATTTCTATTATGAGCTCATTCATCCTTTGAGATTTTCATAATCTTCATGAAAATGTAACATGAAAATAAACTATTCAATTTTTGTATTGATATATGAAAAGTAAATATAACAAAAATGATATTTATAAATGATTTATTCATAGTAATATATACATATAATTCTAGATTTTTTTTTAAAGAAATATCACTTTTTCAATCTTTCTTTATTGTTGTTGTACGTTTTAGCTATTAAAAGTCTCACATGTCTCATTGACCAATTCTCTGGAAACTCATCCTGTAGTTTAAATAAAATTTGGTTCTTGGAATAATTGGATTGATTTTTGTATTGTAAGTGGCAACAATGTCTATACAGTCATTCCACTAGATCCCTCAAAGTTTTTTAAAAATCCCCCCCCCCTTTCGTTAACCTCCAACACCACTCTAGATGTACTAAGGAGCAATTCATTTTCATTTGCATGTTCTATTTTTTTTCTTTTCTTAGAACAAAATTCCTTTTATTCACTGTTGGTTCCTGTAGAAAATAAAAAAATATATGAATTAATAGATGGTTTGAAACATATTATCTAATATTTTAAAGTATATTACTAATGAAAATTCAAAAAAGAAACTCATATTGGATCGATATTATTTTTTCATTCACCTAGTTCATCATTCTGCAATTTTTCCATCAAGCTTTTACACTCTTCTGGTCTTATATCATCAATAATCTTATCGAGATTCATCATTTTGTGGCTTTGTATGATGCACACTAAACAATACATATTAGTTAAACTTACATATAGTTCAAAAAAAAGAAAAATTGTAAATAATTTAGAAAGAACTTGCCCCTTTGATTTTCTTGATGTGCGATCAATATTTTTGTTACTTGAACTCTTGTGATCCATTTCCTTATCAATATAAAATATGTACCATTCATTAATATATTTTATAAATAAATCACATACTTTTAGGGTAAAAATAAATAAAAATCAAGAAAACGGTGTGCCTTTCGCAAAGTACGCACTGAACGCAGTGTGGTAGGTTCTTATAAACGCATCACCAATACAATAGAAACATCGTACAATGCTATTTGTCAACAAGAAGACCTAGTGTGTTAAATTTTAACCAATGCCCCGATTAACACAAATATAAATTGATAAAAAAATGTTTTTATCAAACAATGTTTTTTGTCTGTACGTGCCCGGTGTGCTTTACTACAAAAATGCACTGATGCGCTATTTTAAACAATGCAAACCAATTAAAAATTTATATTTTTAAAAAATCATGAAAGGAATAACATGGATTGGGATTCGACTCTGCAAGTGGTCCTGCGGGATAGATGTCATACATCTATATATAGAGTAATACAAACCCTATAAATCTAAAATCAAAATCCTTAATTGTGAAGTCACGTAAAGAAGAAGAAGAAAGGGTTTAACATAATAATGGTTTTCTTTTATTTTATTTTCTTTCTGAAAATGCACAGTAAAATTTAAAATTTATACTATCCATGTATTAAATCTATCAGAAACTTAAAAAAAAAAGATTACAGTAAATTTTAACAATTTTACTATACTAGAGGGTTTTTGTGTGAATCACCAGATGTTTCAAATTTTGATTCTCTGAATAGTGTTGTTGTTTGTGTCGGGTGTGGAGCTTGATTATCTTGTTTACTTTGTATCACAGCATTGGACCCCTATACCTTAAAAGGGGCGGCAACACCGTCCGTAATTAATCGCTGCCGTGGGGGGTCCAGAGGGGGCAGCAACGCTTTTTGGAGCCCTCCCCTGGTGGGGGTTTCGGGGGAAGTGCTCCCGAAGCTAAAAAAAAATGTAAAATTGCCTTGTAAAAGTATAGTAATTTATAGTCAATCTGGGCCGTTCATAGGCAAATGATCTGACGGTAGAAGTTATGTTTAGTTTAGGGTTTTTTGCCCTAGAAGGCAACCCCTCGCTTTTATGAGAGTATTGTATTGCGGTTGTGTATTGTGTGTGTATTCTCGGAGCGAGAAACAGAGAGGGAGACTGTGAGAGAGAACAGAGGATATTACAACGGATCTGTTGTAGGTTTTGTCTCTTCAATTTTTGCTGGATAATAGAAAGGAAGGACTGGCTGTTCAGGGTGGAAGTAGCCCAAATTGGGTGAACCACGTATATCTGTGTCTCTCTGGTTTTATGTGTTTTGCGTGCTTGTATTTTTCGCATATTTTATGTGTTTCATTTCTCCATAATATATAATTTTCTAACAACTGGCATCAAAGCCAAAGGTATATTTGGCTAATAAACTCGCAGGAAAGAAGGGTTTCCTGGTTCGAGTGGGAGCAATGGCAGAAGATGGTAAGTTTAGGGTCAAGAAATTTAATGGCCAAAACTTCCCACTGTGGAAGATGCAGATGGAACATTATTTGTATCAGAAATATCTATACCTACCATTGAGCAGAAAAAAAAATAAGCCGGTGGCCATGACAGACGCAGAATGGAACATTCTCGATAGAAAAGCACTCAGAACAGTACGGTTGTGCCTTGCAGCGTCAGTCACCTTCAATATTTCGAAGGAAGCAACAACAGAGGGTTTGATGCAGACTTTGGAGAAACTATATGAAAAACCCTCGGCCTCAAACAAGGTATTTCTTATGAAATGAATATTTAATATGAAGATGTCAGAAGGTGGATTTGTTGCAGAGCATTTAAATGATTTTAATACAGTTACCAGTCAGTTAAGTTCTGTAGGGGTAAACTTTGATGATGAAGTTAGAGCTCTGTTATTCTTGTGCTCATTGCCAGAGAGTTGGAATGGTTTAGTAATGGCCATTAGTAACTCTGTCTTTGGATCTAGTACTTTAAAGTTTGATGATGTTTTCGGTGCTATCTTTAGTGAGGAAATGCGACGGAAAATCTCCGGTGAGACATCGGGTAATGCTTTGAGTGCAGAGTCTAGGGGAAGAAGAATGGAAAGAGGAAAGAGCTCGAGATATCACAGTAAATCAAGCAAAGGCAGATCCAAGTTCAGATCAGGGATAGTGTGCTGGAAATGCGGAAAGAAAGGACACCTAAAGAAAGACTGTAGATCTCGGAAGGGAAAAGAAGGAGACACAAAGCAAGAAAACAATCATGAAGCAAATGTGACAGGTGATGTGTTACAAGATGTACTGATTCTTTCTTTCAAAAATTTTACTGATTCTTGGGTTGTAGATTCAGGGGCTTCATTCCATGCCATACCTGAAAAGAAATATTTTCATGACTATGTTCAAGGAGATTTTGGACAAGTTCGTTTGGGTGATGATAAACCCTATAAAATTGTTGAAATGGGTAAAGTTCTTGTAAAACAACATAATGGAAACCAATGGCTATTAAAGGAGGTAAGGCATGTTCCAGATCTAAAGAAAAATATTATTTCAACAGGGTAGTTAGACAGTGAAGGTTGTGTTAAAACTTTCACAGATAAAGCTTGGAAGGTCACCAAAGGAGCCCTAGTAATAGCAAAAGGTGAAAAGGTTGGTACATTGTATTTATGCAATGGTATTTCTAACTCTGTTAATGCTTTAACTTCCAAAGGATCAGATGCAACATTATGGCATCATAGGCTCAGACACATGAGTGAGAAGGGGATGAAGATTCTTCACTCAAGAAATTTATTGTCAGGTTTGAATAATGTTGATTTGGATTTCTGTGAAAATTGCATTTATGGAAAACGAAAGAGAGTCAGATTTCTCAGAGTTGGGAAAGCGAAAAATTGGAGCTTGTGCATATAGATGTATGGGGACCTGCTCAGGTATCATCTCTCGGTGGCTCTCTCTATTATGTTACGTTTATTGATGATGCAACTAGAAAAACTTGGATTTATTGTATTCAAAATAAATCTGATGTATTTGATACTTTCAAGAAATGGAAAGCTTTGGCTGAGATTGAGACAGGAAAGAAGTTTAAGTGTCTCAGATCAGACAATGGAGGTGAATATTGTAGCAAATAGTTTTATAAGTACTGTTCAGAGCATGCAATTCGTAGAGAGAAGACAGTTCCAAGAACACCACAAGAAAATTTTGTGTCATAAAGGATGAACAGAACAATCATGGAGCGTGCAAGGTGCATGAGATTGCATGTGGGATTTCCTTTACAATTTTGGGAAGATGCTATAGATACTGTTGTTTATCTAATAAACACAGGGCCTTCAAGTTCCTTGGATGGCAGTATTCCAGAGAAAGCATGGACAGGTAAAAAGGTAAAGTAATATTTTTTAAAGCCTTTTGGTTGTGAGGCCTTTGTCCATATTAATAAATAAAATAGAACAAAGCTTGAGGAAAAATCAAAGAAATGTAACTTTATTGGATATGGTGTTAATGATTTTGGTTATCGCTTATATGATTATGAAAATCACAAAATCATTAGGAGCATAGATGTAATATTCAATTAAAAGGTCTTGTATAAGAGTCAATTGCAGGAAAAGAAATAGGAAAAAGAAAGCAAGGAATACACAGTTCTTGATGAGATAACTGAAAAAGTAAAGGTGTTTGAAAATAATAATAATCAGCAATCACAGCAGCAGTAACCACCACAACAGCAACATGCACCTTAAACACCTGAAAGTGGTGTTAGAAGATCTACTAGGATAAGTAGACCCCCTGAACGATACTCTCCTTCATTATATTATTTATTTTTGATTGATTCTGGTGAACCCGAATGTTATGAAGAAGCAACGCAGGTTGAAAGTAGGAAGAAGTGGGAGCTAGCCATGGATGAAGAAATGCATAACCAGACTTGGGACTTAGTCAGGTTGCCTGCAGGTAAAACTACATTGCAGAATAAATGGGTTTATAGACTGAAGGAAGAAGATGGAGGAAAACAGAGGTACAAAGCTAGACTTGTGGTGAAGGGGTCTGCACAGAAGAAAGGTATTGATTTTGATGAAATATTTTCTCCTGTTGTTAAAATGACTTCAATTAGAACTATTTTAAGTCTTGTAGCAACAGAAGATTTACATCTTGAACAGTTAGATGTAAAGACAACATTTCTCCATGGAGATTTGGAGGAAGAGATATACATGCAGCAACTAGAAGGATATGAGGTAAAAGGGAAAGAAAAATTGGTGTGCAGGTTAAAGAAGAGCTTGTATGGCTTAAAAAAGGCTCCAAGGCAATGGTATCTAAAATTTGACAAGTTTATTTCTGAAAAAGGTTATACTAGATGTCACTCTGATCATTGTGTTTATCTAAAAAGGAAAAATGATGGCAGCTATATTATATTGTTATTGTATGTAGATGACGTGCTTGTTGCAGGGTCTAACATGCAGGAAATAAATGTGCTCAAAAGAAAATTAGCAAATTCATTTGCAATGAAGGATTTGGGAGATGCAAAACAAATCCTTGGTATGAGGATAACTAGAGACATGAAAAATCACAAATTAACACTGTCTCAGAATGAGTACATAGAAAAGGTGTTGAAAAGATTTAATATGCAGAATGAAAAACCAGTTAGTACACCTTTTGCTAGACATTTCAAAATTAGTAAGGAGATGTGCCCCAAGACCCAAGAATATATGGACTATATGTCTAAAGTTCTATATGCATCGACAGTTGGAAGCTTAATGTATGAAATGGTTTACACAAGGCCTGATATTACACATGCAGTGGGAGTTGTAAGCAGGTACATGAATAATCCAGGAAAAGAACATTGGATGGCAGTAATATGGATTCTTAGAGATTTGAGAGGTACCACAAATCAAGCATTATGCTTTGGTGATTCAAACATTTTTCTACCGGGATATGTTGATGCAGATATGGTAGGTGACAGAGATAATAGGAGGAGCACTACAGGATATGTATTTACTTTAGGTGGAACAACTGTCAGTTGGGTTTCAAAAATCCGAAGTGTTGTTGCACTTTCAACAACAGAAGCCGAGTATGTTGCTGATATAGAGGCTAGTAAAGAAATGATTTGGTTATAAAGTTTTATGGATGAATTAGGTAAGAAGCATGATATGGGCACGTTATACAGTGATAGCCAAAGTGCCATTAATCTTGCAAGGAACTCAGCATTTCATTCCAGGACTAAACACATACATCTCAAGTACCATTTCATATGGTCAGTATTTGAAGATGGAGAGTTGAAGCTCGAAAAGAAACACACTAGCCAAAATCCTGGAGATATGCTAACAAAATTTGTAACCAGGGAGAAACTGAGAATGTGCTCAATTTCAATTGGTCTTCAAGGATGAAAATGAAGATGAGAAATAGCCAGGTCCAAAGAGGAGTCATTTTCCAGCAAATGAAGCAGCGATGGAGTTGCTACAATCAGTCTCCAAGTGGGAGATTGTTGGGTGTGGAGCCTGATTATCTTGTTTACTTTGTATCACAGCATTGGACCCCTGTACCTTAAAAGGGGCGACAATGCCATCCGTAATTAATCGCTGCCGTGGAGGGTCTAGGGGGGGTGGAAGTGCTTTTCAGAGCCCCCCCCTGGCGGGGGTTTCGGGGGCAGCACCCCCGAAGCTAAAAACAGATGTAAAATTGCCTTGTAAAAGTATAGTAATTTCTAGTCAATCTGGGCCGTTCATAGGAAAATGATCTGACGGTAGAAGTTATGTTTATTTTAGGGTTTTTTGCCCTAGAAGGAAACTCCTCGCTTTTATGAGGGTATTGTATTGTGATTGTGTATTGTGTGTGTATTCTCAGAGCGAGAAATAGAGAGGGAGATAGTGAGAGAGAAGAGAGGATATTACAACAGATCTGCTGTAGGTTTTGTCTCTTCAATTTTTGCTAGATAATAGAAAGGAAGGACTGGCTGTTCGGGGTGGACGTAGCCCAAATTGGGTGAACCACATATATCTGTGTCTCTTTGGTTTTATGTGTTTTGTGTGCTTCTATTTTTCGCATATTTTATGTGTTGCATTGCTCCATAATATATAATTTTCTAACAGTTTGAAAGTATTTTTCCGCTCCATAGTTCTCTTATGCTCTCTTGCTCCAGGTATGTCTCTCATGCAAATCCCTCCCTGAAATTTTTTGCAAAAATAATGAAGTAACGAATAAATTTTACTATTTAATGAACTTTTTTATAAAATTAGATTTTCGAAATAATTTTCCGCCCATTTTTCAATTTACCATTTTTTTTCACTTGAAAAAAATAAAGTTGCATTTTTTTCCTGATATTCGATGTGTTTGTTAACTAACAACATAGATGCATCTAATAATAAAACTGCACCGGTTCCAGTAACAAAAATGCATCGGTGCGGTTAACAGTACATTAGCACTTATAACAATAAGTCCATTTTTAACGCATCGAAATTACTTTTAGGTATGTACACCAAAATTTATTGTTGATTTTTCTTAAATGAAGGGGGGAAATCTCGTAATTATATCAAATGGAAAATTGTTCAAAATCCAGCTCGTTCTATAATATTTCTCAAATTCCATCGCGGAGTTCTCGCTATCCATCTCGAGACATAATTACATCATATTTTATTTATATTTTCATTATTTAATTGAATTTATTTATTTTATCCATGTCGATCAACTGAATAAAATTAATGTATACAAATTTTTAGGTTCATGCAGATTCATAATCAAGTTCAGATGCACAAAATATTAAAAAAACTCCAAAACATCGGAAGCTCTTATCAGGAACATCATACAACAAGGCGCAATTGGTAGATGAAAATGGACAGTCGCTTTACCCTGCCAATTGTAACATGCAATATTCTAGCCCCAATCCTGGGAAAATGATGGTAATAATAATTTCTTGGTATATTAATGCAATTATTTCAACTTCAAACCAATTAATCATGCATTGTCGACGTGCTTACTAATTGATATCATCGATTTTCTACTAATCATGTTCAAATATTTTTTTTGAAATTATTAGGATTCTAGTGATGATGAGAGACCTACCTACCATCTACCATTGCACCCCATGACAATTTCAAATCAAGAGAAGTATGAATTAAGAGAAAAAGTCAGAGAGGAATGATACCAATAATGATTGAATCAACCACCTATTCAATCCCCATTGCGTCCAGATTCACCAATTAGGAATGACTACAGAAATAGTAGTTCTTCACGAGTTGGCAATGGAGGCAATCAAATAGAGGTTGGTATGGATGATTACTTAAGGGATACGACCGTAATGGATACAATGTTGTTAAATGCATTCTGGAATGATGATCAGCTAGGAGATGATGCTCATATCGTTGATACCTTTTTCAAAATCCTTAAATTTTCTTCCACAACCCCTCTCTTTGGACCTGGTGGTGAGTCAAATTCTACCCAGTTGGGGTCAACGATGTTACTGTACAGCTTGAAACAAAATTTTGGCTTGTCGAATGCATGTTTCTTAGAAATTTTGAGGTAATTGACCATCAAGTCCCTTATATTTTGAGAAATAAAATCACGCAATGAACATTAAAAATGGTAAATTTTATGAACATTAATGGTTATTGGCATTAATATACATTTAATATCATCCTTGTGAACCACAAGATATTCAAAGATAATGTTCTTCTGAGTGATAATGTCTTGCCTGGTAGCTGTGAAGAGGCAAAGAAATTGTTGAAAATGTTGGTTGTTGAGTACATATCATATCATGCATGTCCAAATTGTTGTATTATATATAGACGAGAATATGCAGCCATAGGTATATGCTTGAAATGTGAGCATGATAGGTGTGATAAATAAAAAAATAAGGGTAAATCACGTGGTCCTCCTTTTAAGATATTGAGGCATAGGCCTATAATCCCAAGTATTCAAAGTCTCTTTGGTTGCAAAGAATTAGCTATGTTGTAGGGATGACATGCCTCACACAGAAGTGAGTTGGGATTTATGTGAATCCCAACAGATTCAATAGCCATGAACCATATAGAGGATACATGGCCCAGAAAATTCAAGGATGAAGTATGAAGTCTACGACTCAGCATAGCCATGGATGGTGTCAACTCATATTCCCTCTAGAAAACCAACTATTCTATTTGGCCTATAGTAGTGATCAATAATAATATCCCCCCATGGTTTTCTGTGAAGAATGAACATCTTACGTTGGCTCTCATAGTCCTTGGTAGAAGGCAAGTGAAGAATATGGATGTTTACTTACAACCACTGGTAGATGAATTAAAGGAATTCTGGGATGGGATAAATCCATATGATGTATCAAGACCCATCGCAATAGAGAGGAGTTTTACATTGTATGCCATATGTTCTTACATGACACATGATTATCCAAGATTAGGAGTTTGCTCTGGTAAATTACATGTTTATTGCTTTGTTTATATACGTAATAATATTGTTTCGCATATTAGTTATTAAATTTGTTGTAATTATTTTTATCTTCATGATATTATTTAATGTGCCATGCATATTGTATACAATAATTTCACAGGTCTTGTAACAAAAGGTTATTATAGATGTAAATGTTGTGGACCTTCTCTGAAATCTATATGGCCTAACGACCTAAAAAAGCGAGTATATGACTACTCTAGGGTATTCCTCCTAGAAGAACACCCTTATAGAAGAGAAGCATCCACTTTTAATGGTAAATGAGAGAGAGCCCAAAGGCTTGCAATAACAACACCACATGAATGTCTTAGAGAAAATGAGAGAGAGAAGGAGAAGGAGTTCATATAAATTGTTGATTAAAATGGGGATCCTATGTTCGATGATCCAGAATTATTCGACACCTATGTTGAGAAATTTCCCATTGGGAGGCAAAAGAAATCTATCTTTTATAACCTCCCATATTAGGAGAATCTTAAGCTTACCCACTTATTACATCCCATGCATATATTTAAAAATGTTTCATACTCTTTATGGAGGAACACATCATTGAAACAAAGTGACACATTGGATGTTAGGAAAGATCTTATTACTTCAAAAAATAAAAATGAACATTGGCCAAAATGATTAGAAAGTACAGGATCAGAGATAGTTGGTCCCTCTAATTGGTATTTCAAAGAAGGCGATTTCCCATGGATTTGAAAAAAATGATGATATTGTTTGGAAAAGGAAGTTATAATGGGTGTGAGGATACCATCTTCATATCAGTCTTCACTACGGCAATGCTTCACAGTGGATGACCATTTGTCGAGGTTGAAATCGCATGACCATTTTGATCTCCTAAGAGTACGTATAATGTCAAAAGAATGATTTTATTATTTGTTATATTAATAAATTTATCCCATGCAGGGGTCATAAAACATAACTTATTTTGTATTGTTGCATGTGTTTATAACTTTTCAATGTCATTATCCTTTGTTCGTGCATGGGTGTGTGAAACATGACTTCCCCCAAGACCTAGGATGTGCCATATCTAAATTATCTGCATTTGTACATTGGACAATGTCAAAGGAGATTCATGTGCCTATAATTCCATGGTGGCGTCAAGAGATAGTTGATAGTGTTTGTATGTTTGAGAAGCAATTGTCGAAAAGTTTCATGAACTTGCAGTTTCATGTTCTAATCCACCTAGTAGATGAGGTTGAATTATTTTGGGTGGTTTCTTGTTGTTGGATGTTCTTCTTAGAGAGCTACATGAATAAATTGAAAGGTTTTGTTTGACAAAGGGAAAAACCTGAGGGGTCTATGACAGAGGAGTACATATCACATGAGTCTTTCTATTATGCCAGTGAGTACATCAAGAAGATCGAAAATAGATCAGGTGTGGTGATTTGGGACAATGAAATAGACGAAGAAAGAAAATAAGGGGAGATTCTCCAAATGAATGGGAAAAGGCACTTGATAAGGAGTAAGTGGATTATAATTTTTCAAATTTACACAAAGTAAATATTCATGTTGAAATTCGATATAATGTATATTTTGAACTCATATGTACCATATATCATTTTTATTTCATCATTGAATGCATAAATTGAAGCAATCAATAATTTTTTTCTTTACAATTCCGAAGTGACACAACCGTGGGTCATGTTAGGGCTCTGCCGAATCTCTGAGGTTGAGAAGAGTCCAACAAAGGTAACTACAAACCAAGCTTAGCCAAATAGCTATCCCTACTAGGAAGGAGAGGGCTCTCTCTAAGGTATCTCAGTTAAGAGGGCTGGATCATTTAGGTTTTAGGCTAGGTATAATAGCACAGGGGTTTTGATTGGTTGATTTGGGTGTTGGATGAGTGAATTAGGTTAAAGAGGAAACTAGGTTAGGGAAAATAAGACCATAATTGTAGTCATCTAATGGGACAAGGTAGGTAAGAACTCTCACACTTTATGGTTTTAAGGTGAGATGGATAAGACTAGTGAGATGCTAAAAAGAGCATGACAGTGCATGAATTCCTTTTAAACTGAAGAAACTAAACAAATTATGGTGTTTCTCCCAAAACAGAGCATAACAGATGTATTCTGCCTATCAAACTTGAAAAATCAACATATCATAGAGCTGAAACAAACATGGAAAGTAAAAAAACATTCAT
Organism: Pinus albicaulis; assembly: GCA_034641835.2. Lineage (NCBI taxonomy): Eukaryota > Viridiplantae > Streptophyta > Pinopsida > Pinales > Pinaceae > Pinus > Pinus albicaulis. The sequence goes on along the minus strand of CM076578.1, from coordinate 403,245,373 downwards.
ACATATGAAACTATAGAAGAAACTATGTCAAAGTATAGTACCACATGAATCCCAAAATAATAGCTACAACTCATCCAATATATTCCTGCCAAAATATGAAAACACTAGTCGCTTTGATCAATAGAACAACATCAAACCTCTAAAATGAGTCAAAAAGTGAAAGATATAGAAATGAAACAACCTCTCCCAACCTCAAAGGTTTAATCCTTCAGTTTTAGAGTTGATCCACCAAAGTATGAACTGAAACCTAGAGTGTAGGGTGGTCAAACTCACTCATCCCTAACTTCAGTGAAACTGATTCATTCATAATATCAAAGAGTTTTACCTAATGTATTTAACCCTAGGTAAGTCAAAAAAAAATTATTACATTTACATCCATGAATTACATCATTAAAAACTCGAAAATATTATCAGAAACTGAGAAAATCTCAGAAACTGGAAAATATTAGGCAATTGGCAAAAAGCGCAGCGCCTGAAGCAAATGGACATCGCCAATTTCAAGGTGAGTTTTGGAGGCCATCCTGAATTCAAAATTGAGCTCAGGATAGCTCATTGGAAAGATTTTCCTATCTATTTTAAAAAATTAAATCTCCCAAAATTGGTCAAAGGCGCACTGCCAGGCTCAAAAAGAGGGTCGAAACATGATTTTTTGGATGTTTTGGGCCATTTCTCCCTGTTAGAATGTCCAAATTTGATGTGCTAAGAGTAAATGTTTGATGTATAGGGCCTTATGAAACTAATCGTGGTCACCAATTTTCATTTAGAGGCTCCTCTAAAAAGTGAAACACCTAGGGCGCGACACTTTTGACAGTCAAATTGTCTAGTGATTGTGCAAAAATGGAAAAAAACTCAAAAATATTCAAAATTTCCCAAAAATTTGCCAAAATTTGTAGAATGATTGCTGATGTATGGTAAGAATGGAGGGAGGCCTCAACAAGAATGTTAATTTTGTCTCCTACCTTTTCCTTGGCTAGGTTTTACTTATGTTTCTCCTCCAATTGCTTGAGTTTGATGCTACAAACCTTGTTTCTTGTGATGTACTTGTTTGAAAAAATTATGAGCATCTTGCTATCCTTGTTTTCCTTTTGGAGGAGTTTCTCAAGATGAATTTTGACCCTATCAAGCCATGTCTCTCTGTCATCTTTGACCTCCTTAGAAATTCTTTCCTCAAAAGTGAGTTTTTCATCTTTAATTCTCTATTGTTGTAAAGCACTCTTAAGACCCCTTGTTTTTGGTATTTTTTCTAATTTTTTGGATGCAATCATGGTCAAGGTCATTAAGTGGCACCATAGATTTAACTTTCCTTATTTTAAGAAGCTCTAGCTCCATGAGAACTTTCTTATCCTTCAGATTCTTATTCTCTTGCTCAAGAAAAGAAATGACAAACTTAGATCTATATAAGTTAGTCTAAATCTCTCCAATTTGGGAATCCTTCTCCTTGAAAATCAAATTGGAGGCCTCATGATCATCCTGCTAATCCAATTCAACTAGCTCAAATTCTATCTCTGTCTCATGGAGGTCTTCCTCCTCATGTCTGACTTCCTCATGAACATCTGCCTTTGTCATATTTTTCTTTCCATTTTGTACATGATTTGTTGATGAATAACGCAAGGTCCCTTCCACATTCTGTGGATAAAACAACTTTATATGCCCTCTCTGATATGTTCTAGCCAATGTGCCCGTTTCAACCCTTTTAGGCTTGTTGACCATAACTCTTCTAGGTTACCCAATCTTACTTTGAAATGGTGATGATGGTGATGAAATGGGTCTAGTAGGATGACCTAATGAAGGGGTAGGTGTTGTGGGCTGACATGGAGGAATATATGTAGTACGATGAGATAGGGGAGGAAAATCTTGAGCTTGTGGAGCAGTGAAGATGTCATTCACAATGAAAGTGTCCCATGAGATGTTCATTTGTTTAAGGTGATGGAGGAAAATGATCTTCATGATAGAATGGTGAAAGAAGTTGTTCATTTGTTAGTCATAATATCTCTTTTGTACAATGTATGCCATTTTTTCAAATCTCCTAGATAGATAATATGGAATATTGAGCATCTCGACCATTGTGAAGTGCATGGGTAGTCTAATATGGTAGATATAAATTCTATAGAACCTTCCTTCAAAATATAAGTACTTCATGATGATTTTCATCATGGGGACATACCTATCAAGGAGGTGATTGAAAGGAAAAAAATTCTTTACTTCACTTCTATACCTTGGCTTGATGTTTGGCTCATAAAAGTGACCATCCACGTATCTGGACTTGAACCATTTCAAAACTACATTTGGAATTCTAGTGGCAGCTGCAATGATGGCTGATGATATGGTGAAAGTCACACTAACAAGGGTCACTTGATTATCTTGAATATTTGATATGAAAATTCTACTCAAAATAGGGTGGTGTTGGAATATTTGTATCATTTCACAAAAATAAAAGCATCTAACATGTTTGAAGCAAGTGACAGTCATGGGAGATGCCATTAGTTCTCTAGTGTTCGTAGGCTCAAGTATAAGAATGCTTCCTCCCTTGTATGGCCTTCTTTCTTCCCTCTCTTCTTCCTCCATGTATTCTCTGTTTTCCTCCTCCATGGTATTTTGGTCTAGAAACCCTAGGGATGAGGAAATGTGAGTGGGGATACGTTTATGGAGTGGGGAATGGGGTAGTAAAAATTAGGAAGATAGGGGAAGGGGTTAGTAAACTTAGGGAGGTGGTAGGGGATTAAAATGTTTAGGGAATTTGGAATGGTTATTTTATTACAGGTTTGATGGTAACAGGTGCCTAGGAAATTAAGATGGCTAGGAGTTAGGGTTTAGGGAAAAAGGGATTTAGGGAAAAACATATAGTAATGTAGGGGTAGGAATGGGTTTGCAGTGATGTGGGAAGGAAATGTGAGGTCTTAGGGAATCAAATTTGGAATGAGGGAATGAGATTAGGGTTTTGAACTAGACAAAATCAAAATTTGGCATGAAAGCTCAAACACCATAAAAATCTTCTTGAAGAATGCAAGGAGGTGGCATGTATGTATTAATTACTTGTTAAGAGATGGTAAGAAAAATTACTGGAGGTTAGAAGTACTTTGCATGATTTTTGGAGCTCGTCGAGAAAACATTCCAGATGCGCAGCGCCTTTGGGAGATGCACAACTCCCTCTCTTCCAAAAGCATAGCGAACTTAGAAGATGCACAATGCTAGTTACAAAAGCACAACGACACAAAAAAATTCCATCTTTTGCCCTCCAAACTAGAAATTCAAGTTGTGTAAGTGGTAGCTTGATGTTGTGAGAGACAAATGAGAGTGAATTTGATGTCTTGGTGAGCTTTATACTTGGTCGATTTGATGTTTTAGGTCTTGGGACCCACTTTACCTTCTTTACATTCACCTTTAAACTTTGAAACTTTACCCTTTCACCATGAATTCATTATTTGACAATTGATCATTTGATGGATTTGAGACACTTTAAACTCTGACATTTTGATGCTTTGTCATATGGAACTTTTGAGTTGCCAGCTTGGGAGCCATGAAATTATTACAAATTGAACGACATAAAATTACATAATGAAAAATACAAATTACATTTTGAAATCAAAATTATATCTTGAAATGAAAATTAATCCTTACAAATCATCTTTAAATTGTATAGAGAATTTTATTTGATCACTCTCTTACTTGCTGGTCTTATGCCATGGAAATGGTGTGTCATTGGACCTTGAAAACCCTAAAACCTAATGGGAACCTTGAATGATTGGAATTCATGATGACATGACTGAATAGGTGATGTAATTTGATGAAATAATGAACACTTAGAAAGTGACAAAGTGAGCCAGCAAGTGATGAAATGAAATTTTTGAAAAGAGTGAACTTTGATGAAAATCTGCACCAAGTGACCAAATTTTTGCATGACCTAATGGAATGATAAAAAAATTCTGAGTGGGACCCCTAAAATGACATGAAAGAGTCAATTTTGATCATTGGTGGAAGGATGCAAATACTGACACTAACATTGGCTCCAGCTAGGGATGGTAGCTCCTTGGAGGTGCCAAGAACACCGTAAACCAGGTAGCCTATCCATTGGGCATGGAGTAAAATACTAAAAACTCACTAAAAACTAAAAAATCAAATTGATTTGTGACAAACTCAAACCAACTAATAATTGAATTTAAAAATTGAATCAAGACTGACTTGACTTTCACTAACTTGAGTTTAAAAACAACAAAACACCAATGAAATTTTATAGCCTTCACTTTGGTCCCTAATATTTGGTGATCCTCCACTTCACACTTTGCAGGAAAACTAAAATTGAAAGAGACTTGCTGCTGAAAATGAAATAAAATCAAACTGAAATGATACCAACCTACTCTAATCTGCTACAAAATTGTTGATTAGGTGAAATGATCCTTCCAGTGTAACCAATATAGCATATGGCTACTTATTGAAATTATGCTCTCACTTTCCTTGAGAAGGTAGAATGATGTATATGTAGGAAAATCATAATAAAAAATGAAACTAAGACTTATGCTAACAAACAAGACAACATTCATCTTCTCCAATGATTGCAAAAGACTACCTAAGGGATCTTGAAAATCATGGAGCATTACCTTTTGTGGATCAACAAAAGAATATGAGTAAGCATTATTCCCATATGTCTCTAATTAGCAAAATTATCCTCCATAATATTTTTAACAACATAAGTTTCCACATCTACAAGATCCGGGAAAAGCTACTTTCATCAACAAAAGTTTCATTTTTTGAACCTTGAGAAAGATTTGTACCCACAAGGGGATCTAAAACAACTTCTTCTTTATCACTCCTCTCCTCTTCATAATCACTTGGAAATATGAAATATTTTATAATAACATCATCATTATTAATGGATGGAATATGGATTTGCAAATTTAGAGTCTGATTTATTTTATTTTCAGTTAATGGAGAAAGTAATATTTGTTTTCTTTGGATGAAACAATAATTGTCTTCTTTCCCTCCTAAATATTAACAAGGATTTTGAATATCTTATCTAATATCAGGAAAAGGAGCATATAAATTTTCATCAGACTGGTGATTTGTTTCATGTGGTTTCATTTGACTATCAAGATGAAAAATTGTTTCATCTTCAAGTAAAGGGGAAGCTACTGTATGCTGAATATTATCTTGTGTATCAAAGTGACTAGCTTCTTCAGATTGTTTTTGAAGGGAGAAATCATAGAAGGCTTCAATGATCTCTCCATCATTCATGCATTCGATATCATCAATACCCTTAATATATGCAATAAAAACTTTACTATAATCAGAACAACTTTGTAAGAGAGATAAATAAAGGTTAGACTTCACATAATGTTTGGAAAACATCTTATGGAAATATTTAAGAGAACATAAGCTTCCTTCTGGTAACCATTCATACCATACCCTAGCTTTATCTTCAAGAGTAGCTATAAAAATATTTAGGAAATTCAACTCTCAGTCTACATACATGTATATGAAACTTTACTAAATGCATATCAGCATCATCTTTATTTTCATCTCTGAATAAGGGAAGATGTGTAAACTAGTCAACATAAGGCATATGATTTGGAAATCCAAGGATTTTAGATCGATCTGTAGGAGCATACATGGGATTTTTTCTTGCAGTAGAACTCATCTCGAAAAAAATGAAGTCACAGGGAAGCCTATTCAAATTACCGGTTCTTGAAAAGTGGAGTCGCCATGAAAATTATGAACCTTTGGATTCTTTGACACTGGAGTCTCCAGGTGAATGATTCAACCTTCATATGCATCTGACCGCTATCCCCCATCAGCAACCAGATTTAAAATTTGATGAGTGTCGTCTAGGGAAATATCTGTCACTTTCTTCCCCAATATGTTTGCCATGATGTTAGGGCTCTGCCAAATCTCTGAGGCTGAGAAGAGTCTAACAAAGGTAACTACAAACCAAGCTTAGCTAAGTAGCTAGCCCTACTAGGAAGGAGACAGATCTCTCCAAGGGATCTCATCCAAGAGGGTTGGATCAATTAGGTTTTAGGCCAGGTATAGTAGCACAGGGGTTTTGATTGGTTGATTTGGGTGCTATATGAGTGAATTAGGTCAAAGAGGAAACTAGGTCAGGGAAAATAAGATCAGAATTGTGCTCATCTAGTGGGGCAAGGTAGGTAGGTAGTCTAACACTTTAGGGTTTTAGGGTGAGATGGATCAGAATGGTGATATGGTAAAAAGAGCATGATAGTGCATGAATTCCTTTTAAACTGAAGAAATTGAACAAATTATGGTGATTCTCCCAAAGCAGAGCATAAAAGAAGTATTCTGCCTATCAAACATGAGAAATAAACATATCATAGAGCTGAAATGAACATGGAAAGTACAAAAAATTCATACATATGAAAATAAAGAAGAAACTATGCCAAAGTATAGTACCACATGAATCCCAAAATAATAGTTGCAACTCATCCAATATATTCCTTTCAAAATCTAAAAGCAGTAGTGTCTCTGATCAATACAACAACATGCAACCTCTGAAATGAGTAAAAAAGTGAAATATATATATATATATATATATATATATATATGAAACAAAATCTCCCAACCTTAGGGGTCGAATCAATGAGCTGTGGAGCTGATCCACCAAATTCTGAATTGAAACATAGAGTGTAGGGTGGTCAAATTGACTCATCCCAAACTTTAGTGAAACTGGTTCATTCATCCTCTCAAAGAGTTTTACCTAATGTATTTACCCCTAGGTAACTCAAAAAAATCATTATTAAATTTATATCCATGAATTACATCAGTAAAAACTCAAAAATCTTATCAGCAACTGAGAAAAGCTCAAAAACTGGAAAATATCAGGCAAGTGGCAAAAGCATAGCGCTTGAAGAAAATGCACTGTGCCAACTTCAAGGTGAGTTTTGGAGGCCTTCCTGAAGTCAAAATTGAGCTGAAGATAGCTCATTGGAAATCATTTCTTATCTAGTTTCCAAATATATGATTATTTTTCAAAATTGACCTGATTTGACCCTCCAAATTGTCAATCTCCCAGGACTACTCAAAAGCACAACACTAGGCTCAAAAAGAGGGCAGAAACATGATTTTTTGGATGTTTTTGGCCATTTATCCCTATCATAATGTCCAAATTTGATGTGACAATAGTCAAAATTTGATGTAGAGGGCCTTTTGAATCCAATGGTGGTGACGATTTGTCATTTGGAGGCTCCTAGAAAAAGCGCAATGTCTAGTGCGCTGCGCTTTTGACAGTCTAACTGTTTAGTGACTGTCAAAAAATGCACAAAACTCAAAAATATTCAAAATTTCACAAAACTTTGCCAAAATTTGCAGAATAGTTGTTGATTATGTATGTTAATCATGGAGGGAGGCCTCAACAAGAATGTTAATTTTGTCTCCTTCCTTTTTCTTGGCTAGGGTTTGCTTATGTTTCTCCTGTAGTTACTTCAGTTTGATGCTACAAACTTGTTTCTTGTGATGTACCTGTTTGAAAAGTTTCTGAGCATATTTTTGTCCTTGTTTTCCTTGTGGAGGAGTTTCTCAAGATGGGTGTTGACCCTATCAAGCCATGTCTCTCTGTCATCTGTAACCTCCTTTGAAATTCTTTCCTCAATAGTGATTTTTTCATCTTCAAGTCTCTATTATTATAAAGATCCCTTAAGACCCCTTGTTTTTGGTCTTTTATGTAGTTTTAGATGTCATCATGGTCAGGGTAATTAAGTGCATCATAGAATTACCTTTCCTTGTTTTAGTTAGCTCTAGCTCCATGAGAAATTTCTTATCCGTCAACAGCTTATTCTCCAGCTCAAGAAAATAAATGACAAGCTTAGATCTATCTAAGTTAGTCTGAAGCTCTCTAATTTAGGAATCCTTCTTCTTGAAAATAAATCTAGAGGCCTCGTGATCATCCTGCTGATCCAAGTCAACTAGCTCAAATTATGTCTCTGTCTCATGGAGGTCTTCCTTCTCATGCCTGAATTCCTCATGAACATCTGCCTATGTCATATTTTTCTTTCCTTTTTGTACTCACATTGTTGATCAAGAAGGCAAGGTCCCTTCCACATTTTTTGGAGAAAACACGTGCATATGCCCTCTTTGATATGTTCTAACCAATGTGCCCATTTCAACCCTTTTAGGCTTGTTGACCATAAATTTGTTAGATGACCTAATATGAATTTGAAATGATGATGATGGTGATGAAACAGGTCTAGTAGGATGAGCCGATGAAGAAGTAGGTGTTGTAGTCTGAGATGGAGGAATAGATGTAGTAGGATGAGATGGGGGAGGAACATCTTCAACATGTTGAGCTTGGGGAGTAGTGAAGATGTCATTGGAAATGAAAGTGTCCGATGAGATGTTTATTTGGTTAAAGTGATGGAGGACAATGATCTTGATGAGAGAGTGGTGAAAGAGGTTGTTCATATGCTGGTCATAATATATCTTTTGTACAATGTATTCCATTTTTCCAATTCTACTGAATACATACTATGGAATATTGAGCATCTATACCCTTTTGAAGTGCATGCACAATCTAATATGGCATATATAAAGTCTAAGTAAACTTCATTCACAAGAGAAGTACTTCATGATGATTTTCATCATGGGGACATAACTATTAAGGACGTGATTGAAAGGAAAAAATTTCTTTGCTTCATTTATATACCTTGGCTTGATGTATGGCTCATAATAGTGATCATCCATGTCTTTGGATTTGAACCATTTCTCACCTACATTTGGAATTCCAGTGGAAGCTGCACTAATGGTTGATGGTATGGTGAAAGTCACAGCAGTAAGGGTTTCTTGATTATCCTGAAGGTTTGATATAAAAAGTCTGCTCATAATAGGGTGGTGTTGGACTCTTTGTATCATTTCACAAAAATAAAAGTAGCCAACATGTTTGAAACAAGTGACAGTCATGGGAGATGCCATTAGTTATCTGCTGTTGGTAGGCTCAAGTATAAGAATCCTTCCTCCCTTATGTGCCCTTCTTTCTTCCCTCTCTTCTTCCTCAATGTAGTCATTGTTTTTCTCCTCCATGGTATTTTGGTCTATAAACCCTAGGGATGAGGAAATGGGAGTGGGGATAGGTTTAGGGAGTGGGGAATGGGGTAGGAAAAATTAGGAAGATATGGGAAGGGGTTAGTAAACTTAGGGAGGTGGTAGGGGGTTAAAGTGTTTGTGGAATTCAGAATGGTAATTTTATTACAAGTTTGATGGTAACGGGTGCCTAGGAAATTGAGATGCATAGGACTTAGGCTTTAGGTGACAAGGGATTTAGAGATAGAGATATAGTAATTTATGGGTAGGGATGGGTTTGACAGTGATATGGGAAGTAAATGTGAGGTCTTAGCGAATCAAATTGGGAATGAGGGAATGAGATTAGAGTTTTGAACAAGGGAAAATACAAATTTGGCATGAAAACTCAAAGACCATGAAAATGCTCTTGAAAAATTCAAAGAGGTGCCATGTATGTCTTACTTGTTAAGATATCGTAAGAACCTTTTTTGTAGGTTAGAAGAAATTTACATAAGTTTTGGAGCTTGCCAAGAAAAAAAGCCAAATGTGCAATGCCTTTGGAAGATGTGCAAGACCCTCTTTGCGAGAGACATAGCACATTTAGCACATGCACAGTGCTAGATACATAAGCGCAGAGCCTGTTGTCCAGAAGCACAACGCCACCAAAAAATTCCATCTTTCACCCTCCAAACTGGAAATTCAAGCTATGAAAGTGGTAGCTTGATGTTGTGAGAGACAAAATGAGAGTGAATTTGATGTCTTGGTGAGCTTTCTGCTTGGTGTATTTGATGTTTTGGGCCTTGGGACCCACTTTACCTTCTGTTGATGCCCCAAAAATTGTTACATCAACATCGGGGAATAACCACCCGGTCCAGACCTTAATACAACTCCTTTTCCGTTTGGGATGGTGGCTCCGACTGGATATA
>CM076578.1:403208605-403235347 GCA_034641835.2 Pinus albicaulis | reverse complement strand
ATTAGTAATGGGCCTTTAACGACCCTCACCAAAAGTGTCATTGAAAATTTCTTTGGTGACGGACCATAAAGGACCATCACTATATACACTTACAGTGACGGTTTTTTAAGAACTGTCACCATATGTGACATTGGTGACGGACCTTAAAGGTCCATCACAAGCATGACCCTCACCAATGTGCTTTTTCTTGTAGTGTCATCTTCTTTCACACACCTCCTCCACCGAGCTTTTGTCACCTCTTGAGAATGTAAGGGGAATCGGGGTTCTCTGGATCAACAAACGGATCATCACCACCCTAATTGCTGCCCCCAGCCTCTTGCTTTTCCTTCATAGTCTCGGGCACCACTTCTTTTTTAGTTTCTTTTGAAGTCTCAAAGGTGAATTTCTTATCTTTCTTGCCTAATGGTTTCTTATTTTGTTTAGCTGTAGTTTATTTCTTCACTCCACTAGTGCTTTCCTACTCTGTCTCCTCCTCGTACATGGATCAATTTAACCAGTCACTTGGCCATTGGATTACAATGTCTGTGATGTCATTCATAGTTACCAAGTATGGAAACATGTGCAGTGTTAGCACCCAATCTGAACCTCAGGCTGAAAAGGAAAATCAGAGTAACAACTAAACCACGCTCAGCCTTGTAGCTAGCCCTACAAGGACAGGAGAGGGCTCTCTCCGTAGAATATATATTCAATAAAAAATAATAACAACTGATTTTAGGCTAGGTATATAAATGGGAGAAAGAGTTTTGACGCATTTACTGAAATTTTAGCGATGTAGGGGACAAAAGGACAGTATGAAATGAGGAATTAAATCAGGACACGGGGTATTTCATGGGGCAAGATAAGCTGGAGATTTAGCAATCTAGTTTGATATAAGATGGAGTGGAGGGATTGTTGAGAAGCTAAAAAAGGCATGATAAATGGATCCTTTTCAAACAAAATAAAATACACATAGTATGAATGATTCCCCAAGGCAGAGTATATAAAATGGATTCTACCTTTCTAACTTGAAAACATTCAACTGGAAATTTTTATGAATGAATGTTGCAACATAACAATGTACATATGAAACAAAAAGAAGAGACATATGCTAAACTCATACCACATGAATCCCACAAATCAGAGCTGCATCACTTTATTAATTCCCTACCAAACTGTACAACGGAGTACAGAGCTCACTGCCACACTATTCCCCTACTTCTGAGTTTTTAGACCTCAAAATTCCCAGCCTTTACAAAATGATTAGTGTTTACAATAAATAGATAGATTTGCAGGAATACAAATCGATGGGGAGAGGAGAAATCACAACTGAAGATGGAAGGCCAAAAGCCAAAAGTCTCTCGGTAAAGGGAGAGTAGCGTTACTTTGTTCCACTTGAAATTCACTGATAACCCATGGGAAGGCGAAAACCTGTAGTGTTGATCCCTTTGAATCATAACTGAAGAAGTGATTGTTACAATTTTATTTCTTGCCTCCTACCATTTCGATTTTCTTTAGTTCTTCATTCTCTGGTCTTTAATAGATTGCTGATAAAATGAATTTATGCTCTTTCATGAAGGGAATAATGCGTTTAAATGGGAAAAGGGAAGGGAAATGGAGGCGGGACCCATATTGAAATCGTAATCGCAAATCGGGCAGAAGAGGGATATATAATATACAGTGGAGAAATGAAATCGCAATCAGGATCGGAGGAGAGCGGAGAGATATATACAACAAACATTAATCGCAATCGCAATTGGGGCGGGGCGAAGTGACATATCACATATGTGAAACACCAATGCAATTAGCCCGATTGAGTTTGAGCCGTTGGATCGGTGGGGAGGAATCAACGATGGAGAGATCGATCGGAGTTTTCAATCGGTGGGTTTAAATCGGAGGGGGACTTGCGATTGAGCGATTGGACATGGGCCGTTTGATCGGAGGAGGAAGATCAATGGCGGATTTGTAATCAGGAGTATGCCAATCAGGGGGTTTCAATTGGAGGGGGACTTATGGAATAGAGGGCCTTTACTTCACTTAAGCATAAAATTCAATCCAGAAGTCAGCTTTGAGGGTGTAGTATACCGTTGGAAAGCTCTTTCTGGGATCTTTCTGATGGATCTACTTTGAAGATGATATGGTGCTGAAAATGCTATGGAAAACTTATTTGAAGGTAGGGACCTCACTCTTTGGAGATAACAACTTTCTGAATTGTGACTGAAAGGCGAAGTATCATGCTTTCACCTCAAAACCATGTTTTGAGGTGAAGCTTGCATCAAGCTGAAAAAATGATATCTCTAATCTTCTTGGTGCTATGAATTTGTATTTATTGACTTCTTCATGACCTTGCTGATCTTAATTAACACTTGACTCATTAATTTGACCATGGTGAGACCCTAGAAACTAATGAGACCCATCCTATGACCTACTGGTATAGTTTTGAGAATGAAAGAGACTAATGTCTGAAGACCATAGGGAGGAAAATCAGCAAGTATCTCATGAGGGAAAACTGATGAAAATTACTAGCATCAATGAATCCATGACCTAACGGAGTGGTAAAATTTATTCAGTATGAGAAACCTAATATGCAAATGCAAAAGAGAAGTTTTGATCACTGATGGCGGTATGACTAGACTGACACTAACATACCATACCTCTAAAATATCCTTCCTTGCACGGATGTAGGCATGGTGAAAATCTGCCTTAAAATCGGAAATTTGGCGATATTCTTAAAAAATACTTAGTGATAGCCTTGGGTTCTAACCGATCACCGTGTGTAGAGTCATCTCAAAACGCTCCCAAAAGAACTTATTCTCAATTGCACATGTAGGTTACTTAGAATGTAATATCAAGGTGTACCTCATAGCCTCATATATGTCTGGTTCCATAGTGGGTAACTATGACTCATCGACCTCTTTCCATGCCATTAGCACAATCAAGAGAAATAACCAAGTGTAGTGAAATTTCTTACCCTCCTCCTGAGCTTCTTTGCAATCATCTAGAAACTCTCTGCATAAATACCCATCCTAGTTTTATTGGACTCCATTTCTATACTATGCAGACAAAGATAATACTCGAATTGATACCTCCTCTATGCAACATTTTCTCATAATCTTCCCTTCCATAATATCTGCAGTGAAACACACTGAATGATTATTAATGGAGTTTATAATGGACCCCTGAGATCCTTTTGTGAGGCCATAGTATTTCTTCATCTTTTCTGCCACCTACTTATCTTCATATTTTCTGAAAAATGTGTTAGTGAGGTTCAATCCTCAACACAGAAGCGCAGTGATTCTTCTAATGAGAATCTCATCGATGGGCATTCTCTCACCCAGAAAAAGACATCCATCATGCACGAGGGTCAGTAGCTGTCACACATAGATGGTATTGATGTTGTTGTGCCTGAAATGTGGAACATAGAGCATGTTCAATAGCCTTGCTTGCTAAAGTCTTACTTCCCACCTAATTGGTTCTACCTTTGTCACTCTAGCGGCTTTGTAATAAATTTATTGCAGGTAATTTCCCACCTCAAACTAGGGGTAAATACTAAGATCATTGAAATCCCAGTCTTCCATGCACAATTGTGGAATTTTCTCCAATTTTTCTCCCTCCACTGGTACTTCTTTGGGTAGAAATGGCGTAAATATCTTAAATTTTATAGTTTTTGGGTCCTTATTAGGCTTCACCGTGGTTGAATTCCTTGGTGGCATATATAGTGGTAACCTAGAGGTTCCACATCCTCTGCATAAATATCTTTGAATACTCCATCCATGACATCTTCTTCGGATTCTTTGACCTCCATTCGTTGCTTCTTCTTATCCTACCTCTCCTTTGTCTGATATTCCTTGGCGATTTTCTTCCTAGGTAACTATCAGACTGTGGGCTTCTTTAGATTCTTCAAATGCACTTATCCTACAACAGATTGTTGCCTATTCAACCTTGGTCCTCTTACATTCACTGGTGGCATAGCAACTATTGTGTGTCCCAGTCCTACTTTAATCAATTCCTATGGAAGTACTTAAAAATTGCAATCAGACATGTAGAAAAACACTCGGCTCTCTCTCAAGCATAAAATTACAAGTATAATTCTCCAAAAGAAAATTTTATGAAAGTGGATTAGGATTCCATATTTAGAACAAATTCAAAATTCAAAATTCATGATCCGCTTCAGATTCACTTCATAAATGTAGATTTGGTGGCAGATTTTTTATAATATGCTCCTTAAATGCATTTCCATGCTCCCTTGAATGACAAATTCCCTGTCAAATCAACTGCTCCAGCTCCAACAGTCATATTTTGGATAAGTTTCATCAGACCCTCATTTGTGTCACGGTCCTTCCTCCTTTGGTGTGGTTTTCTCCAACTGTGCCATCTTCCCACATATCACACAACACCTCTTCTTTGACAAATATTTCCTTCCGCATAGTAGTTTATATTCACGTGCTCTCTTTCAACTATGTGTAGCACTAAGACTCTACTTTGGTCCTATAGTCAATGTGAATCCCCAGGGAGAGAGTCCTTCATGTACAAATTTAACCTCCTGCCATTGATGCGTGTAGGAAATAGTTCACCATTCAACTTCACAAGCTGAACTTCGCCACCATCCGAGATATTCAAGACAATGTATAGTCCTTACCAATGCATTTGTAGGTTACCCAGAAACTTCATAAACTTACTGTCACACAAAATAACTAAGTCTCAATTCTTTAAAGTATTGTACTTAATATTCCTCTCATGCTAGGCATTTTCCCTGCCCTTTTGTACCTATTATTGAAATCGAGTGATGAAATGATATTCTTCCACTGCAAGCAGTTGTTCCAATATTTCCTCTATAATAACTTTGTCTACCATGTTTGTAAATCTTGTGATTCTGATACTAGGCACAATATACTCCAATGGCATCATCGCTTCCTCTCCATGCATCAGTCTAAATTGGGTATGACCCATCAACTTCTTACAAGTGTTCCTGTATGCCCATAATATTGTAGGAATTCTCAAATCCCAGTCATCCCTATTGAAGTTTCATACCTTAGTTAGATCATTCTCGATAATTTAGTTAAAATATTAAATTGTTTCATTTTCCTAAGGGTGATACATTGTACTCTTCTAGTGATTTATTCTAAAATCCTTCTGTAGTGCTTCAATAGTGCTATTTAAGAAATGTGGTCCTCTATCGCTTATCGAAATTTTTGGGCAGCCAAACCTTGACAAGATGTATTGAAAAATAAAATTCGTAGCCATTTTCATGCTAAAATTATTCATTGTTTGTGCCTCGGCCCATCATGTGAGATAATCGGTCGCGATGATGATGTACCGTGCACTTTTTTTCTTTCTTAGTGGATCAATCGGTGGCATAAAATTGATCACCAACTTGTCAAATTCTTGTAAGGTGACCTCGGGATGCAATGCCATTTCATCCCTCTACAATGGTCTCCTTGTCCTCTGACAAATATCGCAAGCACTGAAATATGACCTTGAATCTTTATGAATCTTGGGACACCATAGTCCTTCCCTTACAAGCTTCTACACGATATCTTTTCCCGCGCAGTGTCCTCCAACAACTTCGCCATATGCTTCTCCCAAAATGAAGTGTCTTTTATGCTTAGGGACACACTTGTGTAGTATCTCATCGAGCCCCATCTTATATAAATGTCCCACAATCAAAGAAAAATCCTCTACCTTAACTACCAACTCTTTCTTCTGCTGCATAGTATCCTCCACAGGGGATACTCCAGTAGACAAAAAGAAAATAATTTCAACGAAGTGATCATATGCAACCTTTATCGCGAAAATTTGTGCATCAGGTAGCCCCTCTTCAATTTTCATAGGTTCCTCCCTTGTCTCAATCATGGAAAAATGATCTGGTCCTGAATTCAGACATCTTGGCTTGACTATTAATTCAAAATCATATTCTTGGAACAACAATAGTCATATGCAGATCTTTGCCCTGAACATAGGCTTGTTAACCAAGTATTTTAGTAGAGAATGATTTGTGAACATATTGAATTGGCCTCCTAAAAATTAATGCCTAAATTTCTATAGTGCATATACCATAGCCAATCCTTGGTGCTCTATCGTGGAATAATTCCTTTCTGCCTTAGACAATTTCCTACTCGCAAAAGCTACGGGGTGATCAATATCCACATCACCTAGTTGTGTTAGTACTGAACCCAAAGCTATGTAATATGCATCCACATGTACATGGAACTCCTTATTCTAGTATGGAAAAATCAGAATTGACACAGTTAACATCTTCTCCTTCAGCACGTTGAAGCTCTTTTGGCATTCACCATCCCAATAGTAAGTAACATCCTTCTTTACAAACTTCTGCAATGACACAAATATCTATGCATATGCCTTTATAAACTTCCTATAATATCATGTATGTACCAACGTTTTGCATAATTTTTTTTACTAATTTACGTGCCTCCAAATTCATAATAACAACAATATTTGGAGGGCCCACCATGAATCCCTATTTACAAACAAAATGCCCCAATAGTATATAAAAAGGTACAAAAAATATGCATTTATTTAATTTCAATGATATCTGATATTGCATGCATGTGTCCAATGTCAGCCTTAATTTCACAATATGTTTCTTTAGCATCCCAAAGGCTGTCCAATCACAAAATAAACCTCCAAGAACTTGTGTATATACTCCTTAAAAGAAGCAACTACTACTGTAGATAATATTTCTGGAGCATTCTTCAATCTAAGAAGCATGACTGTATACTGAAAACATCCCCATTCAGTAGAAATATTAGTCTTACTCTTGTCTTCTAATGAATTTCTAATCTGATGGTGCCCTGAAAACCCATCTGTAAAATAGTAGGTGTCCTACCCTCCAACATTCTCAAAAACTTCATCTATAAAAGGTGTAGGGAATGGGTCATGCACACATGCATCATTGAACTTCCTTAAATCAACACAAATTTTGATTTCACCCTTTTTCTTCTTCTCCTGGACAACTATGGGACTTACCCATTCATACTTCTCCACAGGTTCAATTATTCTAGCCTTAAGCATCTTGTCAAATTCTTCCTTCACTTTCTCCTTATATATGGGGTTCAGTCTATATGGTCCTTGTTTCACAGACTTCACATTTGGCTTCATATTGATCCTCATAACTCTGAGGTATCCTACTATTCCCTTCAGTTCAAATAAATTCATGGGAAGCAACTCCTGATATTCATGTAACAGTTTTGAAACCTTGCTAATTGTATCTGTATTCCAATAATCTCTAATAAGCACGAACTTCAGTTCCTTTTATGTCCCTATTTTCAGCTTCTGTGTTCTTCTCGGTTGCACTATGTCAAGCATCTTAACCCCTAGCCCAAAAACCTCACGTTTTTCTTCTCACTATGGAATATTAATATTGGGTGAATCTTACTCAACCTCTTTCGTTGTCACATTATAGCATTCTACTACCTGCTCCAACTACGCTTCACAATTAGGTGGTGTCTAGGTTATCACAGTTGTGGTCCTAAAAAAATTTGATATTACTACTTGAAGATCTACGTCTATCTACTAATAGTCATCTTTAGAACTAAAAGTCAATAAAATCCTTCAACCATGTCTTCCCAATTTGTTTTTCCCTGTCACAGCTCAGTTTCAAGATACCAATTCATAGGTACCACATATAATGTGTGAATGAATGTATGTACCCATTCTGGTGCTGGATCTTTGCCCCACATGGTTGTCCATCGTAAGATATGTCCTCTAGGGTAATCCTTGCAATCATATTTCCCTTGAAGTCTAGTATTTACTTGACCAAATTTGAGATTCATAAATGTTTGGTATTCTCTCCAACTTCTAATGTTTCCCTTATGTGTGCCCATCATCTAGCGGGTGTGGATCTCAGTGTGACATCCAGAGCTTGAAACCTTTGTTATTCAGGTACTGCTACTTCAAATCTATCAAGAAACAAATTAACATCCCCAGTCCCATCATAATAGGGAAAATCACGTACCTATGATGCAATGCAACAGAGTGAGCTGGCAATTTTGTTACATCTCTTGGTAAACACTTCATGCAGTCGATTCTAACAATTCTCCATTTCCTCATAAAAGTCTGAAGCACATGAGTTATTCCTTTCCCATATTATCCTCCAATCTGTAATGGGGTTGATCCAATCTTCGTACTACGATGTTAACTTATATATATTGTCAATATATGCATCACAATATTCATTAATGACTGGTTTTTTATATGACTCTCCTTCTGATGGGTCCAAACTAACAACGGACTATGTACCATTATTCTCAAATACCATGTTTCTACTCTTAAAATTGATTATGGCATCTATATCATAAGCCCAATCAAATATAAGTAAAGTAGGATACAGATTGTTTTCGTCCACAATTTCAATGACTTCAAAGTATGAAAACACACTTACTCCATCAATGTCTATGAAAATTCCATGCAATCAACCCATATGAATATTTTTTTATTGATTCACCATTATTAGCTGAATCTGTTACCACTCCATCTTTGTACACCCCATTCGTTCCCACATCTTCTTTTGCAACACATTTTCGTCTGATGCAAAATCAATAATTACTTTATCTGTTTCGTAATCTCCTATTTGCACAGTTAACCAAATATCCTTGTCTTTTCTCTTCTGATTTCTATATATATTTACTATGCGTTGTTCAGGATGTGGTTCCTCTTTTCCAATGCAATTTTCAATCAAGTCTTGCAATCCCTCCATAGCATCACTTAGCGACTTCATATAGGTATGCAAAAATGATTTCAGAAAGGTTGGATCAAATTCCTCTATCGTAGTAACCTCCTTGGGTTTATTATTTTGCAGTATTAGCTACGTCTACGCCATCGATGTCGAAGCTCCAGGGTGGATAAAACTCTTCTTTCTTCCATGAAGGCTTTCCTTTCTTTTCGCACATTGAACCAAATATTCTTTCCTCCAGCCTTCCTCACGCATGTATCGTCCATATGATTTTCCCTTTTTCTTTGTCTTCTCCTGTTTATGTACTGCTGCTTGTTACTATGCTGATACATCTATCATCTT
Organism: Pinus albicaulis; assembly: GCA_034641835.2. NCBI lineage: Eukaryota > Viridiplantae > Streptophyta > Pinopsida > Pinales > Pinaceae > Pinus > Pinus albicaulis. The sequence continues at coordinate 403,226,337 of CM076578.1, read as the reverse complement.
CACACATCTCAACCCTAATCATCTCCAGGTTTTGAGAATGTTTTTGATTTCATTTTTCCTACATTTTAGCCAATAACATGCGACTATATTCTATCTCATGATCAAATACTCTGCAATACTTACAAGAGAGGGCAACAATATTATGGAAATATCTAGAAAAATGTATAGGATGATCATAGTTATAATATATAATATGACCTTGACCTCGCCTAATGCCTCCTCCTCATCCTTATCCTCTGCCTTGGAATCCTCTACACACTATGGATAAACCATGATATTCGCGACCTTCAATTTGCACTATATATGCCCTAGGAGTCTACTAAATCATCAAATCATAGTTGTGACAACTCTTGTCATCATTTCCCACGGAGCTACATAAATTACAAAACAATTTCTTTGGTGTCTGCACATTCTTCTGCACCATATAACAATGTTCTGTGGGGTGCTGGACATATGTTTTACATAACTCACACCATACACTTGTTCTTGGGCTCAACGTGTTGGATGCACCATTGCTGATGTAATATCTAAATACAGGGCACTGATCTTTATAATGGCTTTATGCCTTAAATTTTATACACCAGACTTATGTTCTCATGTCGAGTTGTACTTATTTTCCCTTATTTAAGTCTTGCAGCTCCATATGTAAGCTTGCCATCTGAGTATGGATCTGTTAAACCCTTATATTGGTATCCTCTACCATCAAAGCTTCTAATTTCATTACAATCTCCAATTCTTCAGCTTGGGTTGCAATATTTTTCTGTGATAATGGAAGTCTAAGATGTGGTAATAACGCAACTATAAACCACTCTTTGTGTTACTCATCAAGGACCTAGAAGTTGATTTGGCTTAGAAGATCTTGAATCTTTGAACTACTTCCCACACAAATTCAGTAACTAATTACTTAATTTCTTTTATCTCTGAACTACATTGTGACTGTGATTTTGACTTCTTAAATTCAGCATTCCTCATTTCCTTTGTCTTATCCAACATGAAATTATAATGCATCACAGAGTACTTCACATACTAAGACAATGCTCTTTCCTGCAACGTTGTGACAAGATGAGCTCTCTTCATATATTCAATACTGAATTTCTCAGATCTCCATACTACTTCTGAAAAAAACAAAAATTGTTCAGGATCCTCTAATCTCTGGCACTTGAAAACAAACATCTTCACTATTTGAGCCACGTTAAATGAGGGAGGTGGAGTTGGAGTTGGGGGGACAATATGGGGATGGGGATGAGGTGTGTTTGGAGTGCCAGGTTGGGGAATCCAAAAGGCACCTTTATTATCTCCAAATTATAAATGAGACGCAATTCTAGGGGTTGAAAGTTTACTTTCTCCTTCTTCATTCTTAGATCCAAACAATGGATTGTACTCAGTCTCAACGTAGATGTCATGATCTACACTAGATATTTTACCATTTCACATAGATCTAGGTTTACTTCCCTCAAAAATAAATATTATTTCAGCTTGGGTTAAAATATTTTGTTGTGATAATGGAAGTCTAAGATGTGATAATAACGCAACTATAAACCACTCTTTTTGTTACTCATCAGGGACCTAGAAGTTGATTTGGCTTAGAAGATCTTGAATCTTTGAACTACTTCCCACACAGATTCAGTAACTAATTACATGATTTCTTTTATCTCTGTACTACATTGTGACTGTGATTTTGGCTTCTTAAATTTAACATTCCTCATTTCCTTTGTCTTATCCAACGTGAAATTATAATGCATCGTAGAGTACTTCACATACTACGACAATGCTCTTTCCTACAATGTTGTGACAAGATGAGCTCTCTTCATATATTCATTACTGACTTTCTTAGATCTCCATACTACTTCTGAAACAAACAAAATTTTTTTGGGATCCTCTAATCCCTGGCACTTGAAAACAAACATCTACACTATTTGAGCCACATTAAATGAGGGAGGTGGAGTTGGAGTTGGGGGGGGGGAATATGGGGATGGGGATGAGGTGTGTTTGGAGTGGCAGGTTGGGGAATCCCAAAGGCACCTTTATTATCTCCAAATTATAAATGCGATGCACTTCTAGGGGTTGAAAGTTTACTTTCTCCTTCTTCATTCTTAGATCCAAACAATGGATTGTACTCAGTCTCAACGTAGTTGTCACGATCTACACTGGATATTTTACCATTTCACGTACATATAGGTTTACTTCTCTCAATAAATAAATATGATTTCATGCACAACACGTCCTTCTGACATAAGAACATATTAATCCAAAGCTTTAAAGAGTTTAAGTACTTACCTTGTTGACCCTTGGAAAATTTGCACTCAGCTTTGTTGTAGGATATGTACGTATAAATCATGAACTTATTAATAAATAATCCAAGAATATTATTGATCCAATAATATAAAAACCCTTGAGATCTTGTTATTAGCCTCCTTGAGTCGCTTAATTATCTTTGGGTTCCACGCAGTAGGCTTGTCCTAGTTAAAACAAGTATTATTCTCAGCTAGTCTTGATATGCACTCATGTAGCTGGTTAGAAAATTATGAGAAAAAGATATCGTGTTGATCTATAAAATATACTTATGTAACCACTTCTCAATTGAAAAATGTAGATTTTTGTTCTTTGTATGATAAATTCTCACTCTTTTAGAGACACCAAATCTTGAATTTATTTTCTAGCCAAATGCCACATCCACATATCCCTCAGTCTCCATATCCTTGTCCCAAAAATAAAACCATTTGTTGGCTTGAGGGGGTCTATACCCAGGCTCAGAGATGGCTACACGAACCAAAAAAAAACCTCTATTACTAGCCCTTTCGGCAACAATCTACTGTGCAGACCGAAGTCTCACCCAAGGCAATATTACGGGATGCTAGAACCACGTTTGTACATCAATCATCATAATAAACCATATTCAAGTCTTCATGATGCAATTATAGATAAAAACCATGATCTAGCATAGATAATCATAAAACATAGAAAATGGAATCATTCAAGAAAATTACACATATCTATCTTCAAAGTATTATTTTATTAGCTGAGATGTTCCCAATGCAACACTTCTTGCCCTGTGCACATAGCTACAAGGTTATGCGCACTCAGCTACACACTTTCTGAGGTCTCCACATGATATGAAATTGATTTTTAGTTAATGATGTGCTAATATCAGTTTCATAATTAACATTAAAGTGCTTTGGTTTTCTTATCATAAAAGGGTTTATACATGTTCTTATGAGTGAAAATTCATTAAAATTGATGAGATTAAGTGTATTTCATGAACTTAAAAGCATGGAAACTCAATGTTGAACAACAGCATAATAAAACAAAAAAAGAACAAATAACAGAGACAAATACACAAGTTTTTGATGAAGGATTTCACCCCTCCTGGCCTACATTTCCTTGGTCCAGCTTCATAGTGTGGGCCTTTATATTATCTTAAATTATGGAAAAGTGATGTTTACAATCTCCTATTTCCTTTTCAACCTTCTCTAATGGCTCCAAAGCATCAAAATCTACCAAGAATGACTCTTCCTGAGCCAAAATTGGTTGCAAATTGCCTAAGTTATGGAAAAACCAAATTTTCCTAGTTTTTCTCCACTAAATTTGAAATTCTGCCTGTTAACTCCACTAAATGTGGAGATTCTGCCGAATTTGGTGAGTCTTCCAAAAGCGCAGAAAATTTAAGTGCACACTTAATTTTAAGACAAGTATGAGTTTAGTGGATAAACAGATGCATTTAGCGCTAACTGCAGCTTAGTGTTAATCTCAGATTATTGTGGTTAACCCACAAATTAACGTAATTAAATAAGTTGTGATCTTCATTAAAAAAATCCATCGGATTCACTTAAGCTCCAGGTCTTGGGTGTGTGGACATGTAGGAGAGAGTTGGCCTGCAGGTCTGACCCTCTCTGGACCCCCATATATGGTGCCAATGAACTTTAAACTAATGTGGAAGCCCTTATGGTTAAGAACTTCGGTGGGAGGTGAGGTGGTAAGGCATTAGGCTTTGCTTCCAGTGGTCATGGGTTCGACCTCGACCTCGACCACATAATTTTTATTGAACACGCCAAGGCTTGGAACATAGTATTAAAACTTTGGTTATAATTTTGTATCTTGACATATAATATGCGATATATGATTTGCGCAATGGTTATAGTTTCGGCCTTCGATAATAAACATATATATGCACCCTTTGATTATTCACAATCGACCTTGCATAAAATTCATGCCATCCAACCTTATCATGGGGGGGGCATGTGTCAGCCTCCGACTGCGCCACATGGACCTTCCCCATTGGTCTAAAATTCAGCCCTAATAAAATAATCCACCATAGATAATAACTCTAAACTTAGGAATAAGAGAAAAATTTAACTTCCCAAGCAACATTGGTGAATCTGGTGATGACACTAGTCACAGTGTCATTGGCTAAAAAATGACGAATATTCCCTGAAGATTGTTGAGGTGCTGACTGGACTACCAATTCATCAATTTATCACTATTTTGCACAATTTTTGCCTCTTTGATAAAATGAACATCAAACCATAAATTACTCATACAAACTCAGACTTTGATGAAATGAGTTGCGTTGGAATCCTGGTGACAAGCTCTATTTGGTCGTTTAGGTCTGAAGAATTTCTGAGCACTTTAAGTTTTTAGCTAAATACTGAGCTCTTGATTATTCCTCCCCACTAGAAGCCTTTTATACCCCAAAATATACTATCAATTGTTTAGTAGGTGAGGGTACAACTCTCTCACCCTTTCACTCTCCATCCATTTGGCCTTTGAAGGATTTTGTCCCTTGAGCGGCACTCTAAGGTATTTGACATTCCCTCTTCTTGAAGTTATGATTCTTCTATCAAGTGTGAGATATTTCTGGATTTCATCAAGATATTCTAGTGATAAATCATCTATTGATGGCATATAAACATGCTCTCCTTGATCATCAATCAAATGGGGCTCAAACAATCTCAAATTATCAACATTAATGACAGAATATATTTTCATAGAAGGATGAAAATCTAGCTTAAATGCATTATTACCAATCATTTCTAGAATTTTAAATGGACCATAATAGATTGGCTTGAGATTTTTACCTTCCCCTAGCAATATTTATTTGCTGATATACAACCAAACTTCATCTGCAACCTAGAATTTGTGATGAACATGGTGTTTGTCATGCCTTTCCTTGTAGTTGCTTTGACTCTTTTCAAGTTTCTCTTGCACAGTGTGATGTATCAACTGAATTTGATCAATTAACTTCCTTGCCTTATCTATGTCACTATTACCACCTATAGAGACATGTTTCTCAAATATGAAGTCCAAAGGTGATCTTGGAAAGCACCCAAAACATGCCTCAAATGGCGATGTGTTTGTGGAAGAATGCTTTGCCCTCTTGTATGCATGTTGAATATAATGCAACTGTTCATCCCACAAATTGGGATTGTTGTTGCAATAGCCTCTCAGAAGATGAATAACTGTCATGTTTATCACCTCAGTTTGACCATCTATTGTCAGATGAAATTTTTTACTTTTCTTCAACTTTGTTTCCATCATGTCCCAAAACTTTGACCAAAAATTCCCAACAAACCGGGAATCATGATCACTTACAATAGAAGTATGAGGACCAAAATGAACCCATACATTTTGAAAGAAAAAATTAGCAGTTTGTTCAATTGCAATTTTTTTCTTACATGGCATCAAAAGACACATTTTTCTGAACCTTTCTACCACAACATACAAGTAATTATGACCTTTCCTTTACATGGGAAGACCACCTACAAAATCCATTGAGATACTCTCCCAAGTATGTGAAGGAACCAGAAGTGGAGTGTAAAATCCAAGTTTCCTATTAATAGGCTCACTTAATGCACATAAATAACATCCTCTAATAAAATGAGATACACTATCAATCATGCCTGGCCAATAAAAATACCTTTGAAGATTCACTATTGTCTTGCCTACACTAAAATGTCCAACAATCAATGAAGTGTGCACTTCCCTTATTATATTGTTTCTTTCTCCCTGTGGTATACATAATTTTTAGAAGTGATGCAACAAATGGTTATGCACATGATAATCTATCTCTTTATTTTGGATTCCTTGACTCAAGCTTTTATACACATCTTTAAAATCACTATAATATGCATATTGTTCAATGTAACTTTCATGCATAATTGAATTGTGCTTGAGTATAATAGATGAATTTACAATAGGCCTAGAGAGCATGTCAACTACCTTATTGAATATTCTCTTTTTGAACCTACTAACCAAATGAAATTTTTGTATAAATCCCATCCACCTGAAATGTATTGATTGATGCAACTTTGATTGTGATTGTAAGTACTGCAATGGCTGATGGTAGATATTGATAATGGTCTATTTTCCCATCAAACAATGCTTCCATTTCTTTACACTTTGTACCAATGCATGTAAGTTACTCTTTATCAAAGGTGGGATAATTAGTCATAGCTCCATTAAAATTTTTAGAATGAAACGAAATAGGCTTACCATGCTGCATGAGAACTACTCCCATAACATAATCACTTGGATCTGTTTGGATATCAAATGGCTGTCTAAGATCTAGAAGAAACAATACTGGTGCTAAGCTTATATTTTTATTTAAAGCATTGAATGTTATTTGCTACATATCTCCCCAATGGAAGACTTTCTTGACACTTGTCAATGCATGTAGTAGAGCTACAATGGATGAAAAATTAGCAATGAATTTCCTCCAATATTGTGTTGCCCCAAGAAAGCTTCTTATCTCTGTAACTTTATTGGGCTTGGGCAAATTCAAAATTACCTATAGTTTGGAAGGGTCTATCTTCAACTCACCTCCTCCAACATTGTGTCCCAAATACACCAAACAAGTCTTGCTAAACTCGCACTTTGATATCTTTAAAAATATTTTTTCTTTTTTCAAGACATCAAGTACCTTGTTCACATGCATGACATGTTCTTCTCTTGATTTGTTGAATATAACTATGTAATCTAAGTAAAAAATGATGAAGTCATCTAGAAATAGTATAATTACATAATTCATGACTCTCATGAAAGTAGTTGGAGCATTTGTTAAACCAAATGGCATAACTAACCACTCAAACAATCCTTGTCTAGTTTTGAAAGCATTTTTTGAAATTTCCTCTTCAACTATTCTAACTTGATGATAACCACTTCCCAAGTCTAACTTAGTGAAATGTGTTGCATACTTTAACTGATATAGCAAATCATCAATGCGTGGTAGTGGGTAAAAATTCTTTACCATGATTGTATTTAGTGCACTTAAATCGATGCACATCCACGAAGTCTCATCCTTCTTTGGTAACAAAACAATTGGTGAACCACATGGCGAAGTTGATGACCATATGATACCTTTGTTCAAAAATTCTTGAATTTTATTCTTGATTTCCAAAATATCCATAATTGATATGTGATACATGCCAACGTTTGGAAGTGGAACATCCCGCTGCAACTAAATCTCATATTGTATTCCTCTCGTGGAAGGTAACCCACTTGTTTCTTGAAACATATCGCCATGCTAACTTACCACATCAAACAAATCAGATTTTAATTTTTCATCACATCCTTCAAAAGATTCATAGTAAACATCATCCTTTTTCTTGATCATGATAAGCACAAAATTTTTACTTGCATTAAATATCCTCTTCATTTTCCATGCATTAACTAAAGAAATACTCAGTTTCTTGCGATGAGCTCTCACAATATACTCCACCCCATCCTTAAACAAATGAAATTTTTTCTCATGGTGATAAAACACCATTTTCCTGTCATACAAAAAATGACTTCCCAAGATAATCCCAAAAATTTCAAGTGGAACCACATCTAACTCGACTTCATCAACAATTTTTGCAGTAATATCAAATCTAAATATGCATTTCCTTGTGTAAATTGGCATTCTTAACTATCCAACTGAAAGGGTATGGTTTATGATGTGGTATGGTTTTGAGGTTAATATTTTTGACTAAGTCTTATGAAATTAGGTTTTCTTGTGACCCGCTATCGAATAATGCATCAATATTTGTATGATTTGAAATCAATCTAACATGGAACAATTCTACTCTTGTGTCTTCATTTGGGGTGTTGTTGTGACTATTTGAGGAACTAGTAATTGCTATGGCTTCCTTTACTTTTCTAAGCATTGTTATTATCCTGGTTTCATCTCCTGAATTGTATCCAAGGTCTTGTTGTGTGGTGGAAGTCATATTTTGTTTCCATTTGTTATTTGGTTTCTTTTTCCTTAGTTCGGGATTTAGTTTCCAATAGTGGGCTTCACCATGCTCCTCTTTCGAACAATTTTTGCATGTATTTTTCTCCCCTTCTTTCATGATTCTTGCAATATTCTTCCCCTTCCATTTTCCTCCCTTCTCTTTTCCCTTACCTTTGAATAGCATCTTCTTACTACCCTCTTCCTGAATGTTCTTTCCCTTTGCTTCAATATCTGTGGCTTGCACACATAATTCATCTAAGTTTTTGGGTTAAACATAAGGATAGTATGTTTCAAGTAGGAATGTAAACCCCCAATATATTACAATAGTGTGTCTTGTGAATTCAAGTCTATTCCTAACAACAAAGCCCTCTTTCTAAACTCCTGTGTGTACTCTCTAACATTTTGGCCTTTGAGTTGCCTACATTTTTTCCAACTCATTTATGATTTTTCCACACAAACTAATGTATACAATTATATTTTAATGGAAGAAATGAATTCAACCCAATAAATGGATATCTTACCATGAATTCACATTTCCTCTTCAGTCTTTGCCTCCCACCAAACTAATGCTGCTCCTTCTTACCTTAATGAAGCTAACTGGAACTTTATGTCATCTTCTTGTAGATTTTTAATTCTACAGTATAATTCCAATTGATAGATCCAATTTTCTAACTTCTCTACATTTACCTCACCATTGTATGTGGGAAGTTCAAACTTGATGTCCAACTTAAGTAATGGAGTTTTTTATTTTGGGATTTTTGAATGAGTATGGGTGGTTTTTGTGGTGGATGTGGAAGATGAAGATGTTGATGATGATGATGAGGATGAGGATGGTGGAGATGGAGGTGGATTTCCTCCAATACCTTTCTAACTTTTATCTTCATCCTTCTTACCATATGAATATCATTATCCATGTGCAGGCTTACAACCTTCTCCTGTTGTTTCTGGAGTGAATTCATCAAACATGATTTTAACCATTCTTTGTATGTATTTGAATTCTTGCTTGAAATCCTCTTCTTTTGAATGGCCATGAGTCTCTCCAACTCCTAACATAATGGCTAAGGATTCAAACTCAACCTCTAATGCTTGTATTTCTTCAATCACTTCAACTTCTTGTGCAATTTGTACCCCTTCAATATGAACTGCTTGAGATGGATCTTGAGGTGATTCAAGTGCAGATTTGAATGTAAATTTGGGTAAAGATGATGCTTTCTTAGGTCTCTTTCTCCTTGTCCTAATATCAGGACTAACAACCAATAGCTTCCCTTCTCCTCTCTGCAACTTCAACCTTGTAAGCATCACAAAATTTCAACTATTAAAACCCTTCTTGCACAATCTCAAGCAAAGCAAGTAGATAACCTTTAGTAACCTTTCGTTTTGATATCAAATTGATTTGAAATTGATTGTTAGTTAATGTTTTGCTAATATCAATTTCAGAATTAACATGAAATTTCTTTGGTTTTCTTATCATACAAGGGTTTATACATGTGATTATGAGTGACAATTTATTAAACTTGATGAGATTAAGTGTATTTCATGAACTTAAAAGCATGCAAACACAATGTTTAACAATAGCATAATAAAACACATCAAGAAAAAATAATAGAGACAAATACACAAGTTTTTGATGAAGGAGTTCACCCCTCTTGGGCTACATATCCTCGGTTCAGCTTCATAATGTGGGCATTTGTATTAGCTTCAATTGTGAAAAAGTGTTGCTTACAGTCTCCAGTTTCCTCTGCAACATGATCTAATGGCTCCAAAACCTCAAAATATACCAAGAATGACTCTTCATGAGACAAAATTGGTTGAAAATTTCCTCAGTTATGGAAAAACCAATTTTTCCCATTTTTTCTCCACTAAATATGGAAGCCTGCCAAACTCCACTAAATGTGGATATTCTGCCAAATATGGCGGATCTTCTAAAATTATTGCCAAGTTAAGTGCACACTTAAGGTTAAGATAAGTATGAGTTTAGTGAATAAGCGGACACGTTTAGCACTAATTGCAGCTTAGTGTTAATCTTGAATTATTGTGGTTAACCCATGAATTAATGTAATTAAATATGTTATAATCTTCATTGAAAAGCTCGGCCAGATTTGATTAAGCTCCAAGTTTCAGGTGCATGGAAATGTGGGAGGGGTATGACCTACTCCCCCATATATGGTTCCAACAAACTTTAAATGAATACGAAAGTGCTTATGGTTAAAAACTTCTATGGAAACTAAGGTAGTAATGTGTTGGGTTGTGGTGTGGGTGGTCATGGGTTCAACCCTGACCCCGACCACATAATTTGTGTTGAAGGAACCAAGGCTTGGACCAGAGTATTGAAAATTTGGCTATAATGTTGTATGTTGACATATAATATGCGATATATGATTTGTGACATGGTTATAGTTTTGACATTCGATAATAAACATATATATGCACCCTTTGATTATTCATATTGGACCTTGCATAAAAATCATGCCATCCAACCTTACCATGTGGGTGGCACGTGGTAGCCTTTAGTTGTGCCACATGGCCCATCCCCATTGGCCTAAAATTCACCCTTAATAAAGTAATCCACCATAGATAATAACTCCAAATTTAGGAATAGGAGAAAAAATCAACTTCCCCAAGCAACATTGGCTAATATAGTTATGACACTTGTCATAATGTCACTGCCTGAAAATTTGAGAATATTCCGTGAAAATTCCCAAGGTGCTGACTGGACTGCCAAGTCATCAGTCTGTTTCTCTTCTGCACAATTTTTACTTGTTTGGGAAAATGAACAACATACCATAACTTACTCATATGAACTCAAAATCTGATGAAACGAATTGCGTTGGAATCTTGGTGATGAGCTCTATCGAGTCATTCAGGTCTGAAGCATTTCTGAGAACTTTATTGAGGTCCTAATCACCACACACACACTTGTAGGAGCCCTCTCTTTCACATAAAAAAATAGAATATAGACTCAATTCAGATATAACATTACATCCATATGCATTCTATATCTCCAAGAGATATCCCTAGACTCCTTATATAGTTTTTCCTCTTACAATACCATGGTTTGAAAACCATAGGCGGAGCTCATAGTATCCGAAATATTTCGATACCTTTACAAAATAAGGGTCTTTAACCCACTCCAAACCCCTTGTAACTCTTATACATCTACGCACAACACAGTCCGATCCAAAAAATGTGGATGATTTACCAAAATTTAGACATAGGGGTACCCTGTCCAATGCTAAGGATTTGACATCCCTTCACATGGTATAATATTCTCACCCCTCTCATAGATTAGGAAGGTTTTAAAAGTTTATTGTCAAGTGATTTTAGTACAATATTCCCGAGACCCTAGTTTATAAATCAACCAAAATCTTCATTTACCCCACCCTATTGAAATATTTTTATCATGGGGTTACTCCCAAAAACAATGATAGAGATATTGATTTTAGAAGAAGATGACCCATGCATGCTAGCCGACAGACTTCTCACTCATAAAATCATTTGCAATCATGTCATTAGAATAATTACATATATATGACTAGTATATCAGGCCTGAGAAAGCATGGGATGACCTAACAGTTTTCACAAGTAAAGAACAATATTTTTTTTCTCAGATCAACATATAACTTACTTTTTCTCTCATTAATCACCAACTCTATCGAGTTAGGAATTAGGAGCAGAGCTTTCAACCCAACCTCAATTTGGAGGGCTAAGAAGCTTCATTTACCTAAAATAAATTGTCCAAAGGAAGGGCACTTACATTAATTAGTATGATGAAAGGTCTCACCCTCTCTACACTACAAGAAAAAGACCCTCTAGTGGATTCTTTTGAGGAAAACCTTACAAAAATAGCCCAGATATCTATTTGTAGTGTAGGTCACTAGAGGAGGATTGCGGGTGGAGGTTTTTTTGGATGTTTTTCTTCTGGTGTGTTTCTCATCATAAAACGCACCAGTGCGTACTATAAATTGGCACACCGAGACACCATGTTATCTATACAAACCCACCTGGTGCATCTAAGTACTCTAGCGCACCGGTGCTCTACGTACAAACAGACCCGATGCATCTCCATAATCCAACGCACCATAACAATATGTGATGCGCCATTGATAAAACCATCCGAAGCGTCTTAAAATCAAGCCCACCGAAAAAAGGTTGATTTAAAAAAAATTACTGGCTATAAAAACATCCTATTTACTTGTTTAGTACTCTAGACCTCTCAAGGACCAGTGTGAGTTTGTCTTATGTGAGTCTGTCTTATGTTTGGGTCAGTCTTGGCCAGTGGTACGAGCCTACTAAGGATGAAATCTATTTTATTATTGGCTAATCTAGGAGAGGGAAAGATTTTCCCCACTTCCCAGATGTCCCCGTCGGTTATGCAGAAGGGAGTCAGTTGACGTACTCCTAGAGATACATTAGGGATGATATAGTTTCTCCTATAGATTTTTCAGGTTTCCGGTGGTTAGTTACGCATTGCTTTATTTGGTCCAGAGGAGACGAGGTTCCTCTCACTACTATTGATGACCATTGCACACTATACCAGTGACGGGTAGTGAATTATTTGCCCACTTTTATTTTATGTTTATTTTTTATTCCAGATATCATGACTGGTGAGATGGTCTGTGATTTTTTTTTGGAATTTTTGTATAACATTAGATAGATGTCGTTCTCGGGCATGTGGGAGGTTGAACTTCCCTTTTGCTTCAGATTTATTTGGTTTATTTTTTGAGAGGTTTCTGGAGACGAGGCCTACCTTTTTTCGGCACCCTCGTAGGTCGATGTTTCATGTACAGATGCATATGTGGGGCCAGATGATGCCCAAGAGGGGCCTATTCGACTTTCCGGCCAGGATATCTACTGATGCACTGGAGTTGCTAGCCAGTGCTGATGATCACTCGTTTGTGATAGTGACGTGTCCATATGCCGGTTTGTGTTGGCGAGGGTGTACCAATATCCTCTTCACACAAGATGAGCCATTGGATGCGACAAGTAATATTAGTGTTTTATTTAAATTAATATAGTTTCATTTTATTGTCTTAATTAATTAACTAGCATAAAATTTATTCTAACATGTTCTTTAACTTGTTTTATTAATTTTTTTAATGAAAGTGTCTAATTATTATTGTGTACTATATCTTTTGTAGATATTGGCACATTCATTAGGGACATGATTCCACCCCCACCGAATGATTCAGGTGTAAATCATGACGAGGAGATGGCGGATCAGGGTGACAGACCTAATCCTCGGGTGCAGATACCTGGGAGGGTGCAGCGTAGGGAGGACACTCGATTCAAGATGTAGTTGGGCGACAAACTGTGTCGACTCCTCATTGATGAGGGAGTCCACCCTACTATGAGCATTGACATCCAAGGTGATCGTAGGCTCACAAAGCTCTGGAGAGACATGCCTCGTGATATGACGACCCTTATGCATCATATCGTTAGAGCTTCCAGAGTACTGGCGGCTAGGAGGGATAAGCGTTGTGGAGATGTAAGACATAGCAGCTCATCTGATGATCATGATCATGAGGTGAGTGATCAACATTCAAATAATCCACCTCCTCCTCCACCTCGCAATGGAGATCATGAGTATCCATCATCGAGTCCTGATCAACAAGCATCTTCTAAGCAGTCTACACCATCTCAATAAGCACCTAGTCTTGATCATACATGACCAACGACTAAGAAGGCACCTGATCCTGAGCAGCCTACACCATCCACTGAGCAGGTTGAACCATTGATGACTCATCAGCAGGTAGTTCTTGAGAATACTGCACAATCTGATTAGTATGCACCTCCGGAGCAGGCACATCATCCATTTGAGCATGAGGTTGTACCATCGACTGAGTAGACCTCATCTAGTACTAGTATTAATGTAGTAGCACCAGATATCTGACATTTATATGCAGTTATATTACAGTTGTATATTTTTGACATTATATATATATATATATATATATATATATATATATATATATAGAGAGAGAGAGAGAGAGAGAGAGAGAGAGAGATATCTGTGTGTGTGTGTGTGTGTGTGTGTCTGTGGTGCATGTATTTTATGTTCATATTGATGCACTTAATTTACATGTTGGTGTTCATCATGATGTGTGAATTGTTAGGTCATGTTAGATATGTTCATTTATTGTGCTTGCTGATAGATTTGTATGTGATAGAAATTATTTGACATGAGACGTATATTTGATGTTTGTGTTGTGATGATGGTACACAATGCTTGTGTTTTGTTAGATGATCATGATCACAATGATTAGATGATGTTAGCCAATTTGAATATGTATTTTAGAATATGATGTTTGTACGATGGTTATCATGATCATGATGTTTATTTTTAATATTAAATCATGATATTTATTAAATATTATGTATTGGTAATTGCAAAATTGTGTAATTGTAATTGTAATTGTAATTGTATGAATTGTGATTGTAATTTTAATTTAATTGTAACTATATGTAATATTGTAAAAATGGTATTGTAATTGTAATTGAAATTTTAATTGTAATTGTATGTAAAGTTGAAAAATTGTAATTGTACGTAAATTATTTGTAAAATTGTAAAATTGTAATTGTATGTAAAATATTTGTAAAATTGTAATTGTAATAGTAATTGTATTGTGAAATTATAAATGGTAATTGTAATTGTATGTATTATCATGATTCAATTTTATTAAAATTGTAAAATTTGTAATTGTATGCATAGTGATTGTAAATGTAATTTTAATTGTAATTGTAGGTAAATTTGTAAAATTTTAATTGTAATGGTAATTGTAATTTTAATTGTAATTGTGTGTAAAATTGTAATTGTAATTGTATGTAAAATTGTAAAATTGTAATTGTAATTGTAATTGTATGTATTTTCATGATTCAATTTTATTAAAATTGTAAAATTTGTAAAGTTGTAAAATTGTAAAATCGTAAATTAATTTGAATTTTGAACCATAACTACCGAGTAAAATGTATACCATAAATATTGTTAAATTACCATAATTATAAAATTGTAAAATTGTAAATTTGTATGAATATAAATAATTGTAAAATAATAAATCTAGAATAATATGAATTTTTGTAACCTAATAAAGTTTAAAAAATAATGCAAATAAATTCATGTCTAGAATTATCATTATTTTATTATGAACATACATACCAAAATAATAGTATACTTTAATAAAACAAAATTAAATTTTGAAGATATCATTCACACACATTTAAAGAAATCAAATAGTTGTATTATTTTAGGAATTGACATAAAAAAAGAACTTGATACAATGCATTGTTTTCAAGATCAACATAATTACAAATTATCAAGTGAAATTATTTTGACATTAACACAATGCAAACCAATTAATTCAAAATACATAGTATACTGTTTCGAAAAAAAATTCTTAGTTATAAGGTTAAGTCCTCTTCTTTATAAAAACCCATCTTAAAAAGTATAAATGATGAAATAACACATGTACCATATCACTCTATGTTCTCATGATCGCCCTCATTATCTTCCAACTCACTTGGCATGATAACACTATTGTTCTAAAAAATATGTTTTGATCTAGGGTCATGTCTCAATACAAACCACCAATCCATATCCAATACATCGAGGTAAAAAAACACTTGGTTGCAGTGTTTGGGGAAAACATAAGGCTCCTTATCTTCATCCCACATATTTCTAGAGTTGATACATATCAGCCTACTATCATGATCTTCCCTTACATTATTCTGATCAAATGTGTCCCACCACTTGCACCTAAAAATAACACGTTTGAAAGAAGAGAAATCCATTTCAATGATCTCTTGTATCTTTTTTATACAACCTAATGTCCCTCGTACAAGGTTTTGATCATGGTGTTTGGCTCAGCTAGATTGATCGAACTGGAATTCCACTCCATAGTCTCATCTCATGTGTCCATCATCGACATTTTCTATGCGAAAATAGTGTCCAAAATATGCCCACACAGATGGGAGGAAATGCACCTATGAAAAAGTTAAAAAACTATAGTGTCATGTGTCTTATAATAACCCAACTGTTAAAATATGAAATATAGATGTTACATTTCAAAGGTGAATTATTAAGTTTAAAATGTACATAAATAGATTATTACCAAGTTGTTGCACCCAATCCATACGTTTAGTGCATCCTCTTCACCACGTGGGTAACCACCGGTTGCATCGTATTTCTCTCTAACTTGGTCTGTAGAAATTTGCTGAATAATAATTAATTATTCACCGAGACTATCCTGATCACATACAATTCGAATTTATATGCAACACATAATCTCTTCCACTCAGATCATCAAACATGCGGAATTAAAATCAAGTGATAACACATCAAATCATCATACACATTAACACAGTATGTATGGGGAAAGATTATAGCTGAAAACCCCGCAGCTATTGTGTATATTATAATGGAGAAATCATGTAACAAACTCAGTACAATACTCCTCACAAGTACTCAGTACTTTCTCATACAATTACACATAACTAGCTTGGTTTTGAACAGGTTACTGGTTCAAAACTCACCAATAATTGCCTTGCCTCTATTGCGCAATCCAGGCCTGTCTATATATAGATCCAAGGTTTGAATATCCTTGGCTTGACTGCGCAATTTTCATGGAAAAATCCTCCAAGTGTGGTGCAAATCTCATGCACAACTGATGTCGCCACTGATAGCTAACTCCACCCTTTCATCTACCTCTTTCACTGGTCTCCACTGAACTGATCATGCACTGTAGTGAACTGATGTGTTCTTGAGTTGAATAATGAGTTTATAATTAATGAATTAAATAATATTTAATTCACTCCACTCATAACTAATTGATTAGCTAGTTAAACTAATCTCAACTAGTTCAACTAAAATAAACAAAACACAACTCCACTAGCTGTCTCATTAACTCCACCAAACTTCTGCCACTGAAGTCCTAACTGAAGTCAACCATGCATGATGCCATAAAACCCTTGGGAATAGCGTAATTCCTCTGTCAGATGCATGAGCCACTTCCAAGGCTCGAACTGAAGTGCTCCAAGAGAGTAAACTGCTGTTTATAGTCCAAATATTATTAAGGGTAAATAATATTTGACTTCCCTATTTTTAGGAGAGGCAGTCTAAAAATAGACTTCGACCTCTTCGACCTATAGGTCACAAAAATAGAGTCCCATCTATTTTTACCAACATTACCAATGCTCCAAGAATCTCAAACTGGAATCCCCGAACCATGCTCCATATGTCTAAAAATAGACATAGTCTAAAAATAGACTTTGCGCCAGAATTTGCCTGCGGTCCCACTTAGTGAAGGCGACTTCATTTCACTAAGCTCCATCATCTTGCTGCATTTTCAACACTCCCTCTCAGCAAGATATGGATTATCTGCAACCCCTATCCTGCCTCCGTGGAATTCGAAATTGCTCCTGGTGAGCGCCTTTGTCAGGATGTCGGCATCCTGATCCTCCGTGGGAACATATGAAAGCATCATGATTCTCCGTTGAACACAATCTCTGATATGATGATACCAATCTGTGA